>QLOK01043635.1:0-15659 GCA_003313805.1 Tricholoma flavovirens
TGAGGTTTATATACACGATGGATACCTCTTATCTACCAATAGGTGAAATAGATGGTAATCATAAAGTGTCCATGAAGAGAAGATAAATGTTAAAAGGAAACAATAGAAAGAGAACATCGAAGGAATCAATAGGAGATGGATGTCAAAGGAAGTAATAAGGTGATGGTCCGCTGGGGTAGTAAGCATAAATGAGTAATAGGAAAAAGAAAAGGAAATAAGTGTCCCGGTCTGTCTGCTGTCTGCGAGATCTGTAACATTACCCCTTCTCTATCTTGAAAATCACTGATTTTCTTTCATTTAGAATCTTGACTTCCCCAGAAACCCATGATGGATGTGGCAAAGGGTTGGCCGAATCAATGACCAGAGATGGGAACATGGCCTGATGCACTTGTCAGGGGGTTGGTGTTGAAACAGGAGAGGTCAGCGATGGTTCACTAAATGGGAGAGGGTTCTCAGGGGTAGCTGAAGAGGGGGGTATCTCCACTCTCAACAGGGTGGGTCACCGTTCAAATGCTATTTGTCTCGTTCTGACTGGAGGAGGAAAGGTGGGGTCATTTGGCTCATGGATGGGTGGTGGTGGTGGGAGGTTGTCCAACTCCAATTCTTTGCTATCGTTGTGATGATTAAAGTGAATTGTGCTGGTTCTGTTTGGGTAGGTAGAGGGGGACATCCTTGGGACGTGATGTTCTTGCCACCATGAGAGATTTGTAAGAGCCTGAAGAAAACGAGGAGCAAGGCTATGGCAATGGTGACAGTGATTAAGATGGGTTTAGTGGGCCAGAAGCTTTTGGAGGGTGAAGAGGAGGTGCAGGTGGTAGTAGTTTCACAGACAATGGTGGAGGACATTTCGACAGAAGAATAGGAGGAAGGTAGTTCTAAAAGGTAGAGAGAAGTAAATGGATATAAAGGAAATCTACATTGTTTGTTTTTATTTTGGGATTAATAGTCCCTGCTTGGTTCTCCAGTGATATTGGCCCATGCGACATCATCGAAGGTATTGGAATAACTAAGATCTAATGGTTCTTCTGGGAGGGTAGGGCAGTGGACAGATGGGTGTCCAGGGGTGGTCTTTTTACAGTGTATACAGGTGGATTGAGGGCAGTAGGATGGGAAGTGTCCTTTTCATTTACAGAGGTAGCAATAAGGTCCTTTCTTGTTTTTCTTTTGAATGACTTTATCAGATGAAGGGGTTGGTGAGGGTCGATTACTAGATGGAGGAATGAGGGGGGATAGGATGAGTTGAATTCCTGTGTTGATGAGAGTGGAGAGTATGGCGCATTCTTGTGCTTGTGCATTGGTGAGGGTGTGTTGGTTAAGAGACCAGGCATTGTAAAGAGGGACTAGGTTGGGGTGGCGGAGTAGAGCTTGTTGGATAGCTGGTTGATTATCATGTTTGGATAGGAATAGGTAAATAGGGAGGATGTGCAGGGCGATTGGGAGGGGCATTTAGGTCATGATATTGTCTAGAGTTTTTTCTTCTTTTTATAATTGATTAGCAGTTCTTTAGCATGAAATAGATTTCGTTCTGGTTCCTAGGAATTTTCCGAGGTTGGGTAACCTTGCCATTTTATCAGGTAATGATATCCTCATGCATTCTTTCTATGCATGACTATTGCTTCCACTTCATATTCCTTTTCTCCCTCTATAAGGTCTGGAGGTGGTTCTTGGAAATTAGGTCCATGGGTATCTGTTTCGAAGCAGGGGGTGAGGAGGGCGGCATGGAAGACCAGATGTATTTTCCATTGTTTTGGAAGAATCAGCCAGTAGTTCAAGGGAGGTGTTTCCAGTTTTCTGGGTTGTTGGAGCAGAACATTCAGAGGTAGACTTCGACTTCTTGATTTACCTGTTCAGTTTCTCCATTGGTTTGTGGGTGGTAAGCGGTGCTCATTGCCAGTTTGATCCCGAGGATTTGCCCAAGCTCTTGGAACAATTGAGAAGCGAATCTCAGGTCTCTGTCAGAGATAAGCTTGTCAGGAAGGCCAAATCTTTTGTAAATGTAGTCCAAGTAAAGGGTAGCAGCTCCTATAGCATCAACAGTTTTGTTGCAAGGGATTAGAATTACCCCCTTCATAAGCCCATGGTCTACCACAACCATCAACGCATCAAATCTGTTGAATTCTGGTAGATCAGTGATGAAATCAGTCGTTACTAGCACAAATGGGCGCATTGCATCAGACTTGATGGGGGAGAGGGGTGGTGTAGTCGGGTGAGTGTTGACCTTCATCTGTTGGCATGTTGTGCATCCTTTCACGAAGTTTTTTATGAATGTGACCATTCCAGGCCACCAGTAGTCTCTCTGTAACAACTCTGATGTCTGCCATTGTCCAGGGTGTCCTCCAGGTAGTGATTTGTGGTATCTTTCTACCAATTGTTTCCGAAGGTCAGCATCATTTGGTACATAGCACCTGTCATTAAAGAACAATAATCCATTTTCTACTTTCCAGTCTTCCAGGGACAACTTTATTGGTGGGGTCCCTTTCTCCTTGAGTGCCTTGATTGCGTCTTGCACCAGGTCTTCTTTCATAATCTGTTCGGTGAACAGGTCATGCATTGACACATCAATAAACTTGACAAACAGGTTATCCGGTAAGAGAGTGGTATCCTCATTGTTGGTGTCATTGTCAGGAATGTGATCTTCCCTTCGGGACAGTGCATCACTTTGTACCATTTGTGATCCTGGAACATGAACTAATTGTAAGTTGAACTCGGAAAAGAATAGGCTCCACCCAGCCTGTCTTCTGTTGAGTTTCTGTGCGGTTCTGAAATAGGTGAGGTTTTTGTGATTGGATAGAATTGTCATCGGGTGCTCCGAGCCTAGCAGGTAGTGCCTCCACATTTCCAGCAACTGTATTATTGATAAGAGTTCTCTGTCGTAAATCCTGTAGTTTCTTTCTGTAGGGTGAAGGAGTGCAAGATATAGCCACAGGGGTGCCAGTCTCCATTGACATCTCTTTGCCTGAGGACTGCCCCCATAGCCCATTTTGACATGTCTGATTCAATTGTGAAGGGTTTGGTAGGGTCTGGCATAAGCAGTACTGTGTTTCGGTGAATTTCCTTTTGAGGGCATCAAATGCTTCCTGGCATTTGGGGGTCCATTCAAATCGTTTTGTTTTCTTTGTCAGTTCATTGAGGGGTTTTGCCAGGTCAGCAAAATGTTTGATGAACTTCCTGTAGAAGTTTCCAAAACCTAAAAATGGTCATACTGCTTTTACATTAGTCGGTTCTGGCCAGTCTTTGATTCCTGCCAGTTTTGTTGGGTCCATTGAGATCTTGTTTGGTTCGTCGAGATCTTGTTTGGTTCGATGACCATTCCCAAGAATTTCACCTTTTGTACTCCAAACTTGTATTTTTCTGCTTTGAGATAGAGGTCGTGTCTTGCAACTGTTGCAAAACCCATTCCATCCTGATCTGATGTTCCTGTTTTCCTTTGGAGAAGATGAGGATGTTGTCCATGTAGATTATTACCCATCCTTCATTCAACATGTCTTTGAATATGTCATTCATCATTGCCTGGAAGGTAGGGGGTGAGTTGCAATGCCCAAAGAACATTACTGTTGGTTCAAACAGCCCTCTGTTGGTCTTGAAGGCTGCTTTCCATTGATCCCCGTCCTTTATCTGGACATTGTGGTACCCCCAGCGGATGTCCATTTTTGTAAACCATTGTGCCCCTTGTAATTTGTCCATCAGATCTCCTACTAAGGGAAGCAGGTAGGTGTTTTTGATGGTCCCTTCATTCAGATACCAGTAGTCTTTACAAGGTCGAAGTGCTTCTGAGTCCTTTTTTGCTACAAAGAAAAAAGGAGACAGAATTGGAGATTTTGATGGTCGGATGTATCCTTTCTGTAGGTTGTCATCAACAAATTCATCTAATTTCTGTTGTTCCATTAGTGAGAGGGGGTAAACCTTACAATCCTTTGGGATGAAGTTGGGTTTGAGGTCAATTGTGTGGTCCCAAGGCTAAGATTTGGGGAATCTCTCCGATGCTGTCTGTTCAAATACCTTCTTCCATTGATGAAACTTGGGCAGTAAAAGTTGTTCGAGGGGTTTGTCCTTTTCCTGTTTTGCGCCATGTGCCAAGTGTTGTGATACTGATGTCTTTGCCCTGATCCACAGATTTTCTTTTTCTGTAATTGTAAAGTGTCCTTCCTCAGTAAATTCTCTGGTGGTCAGGTCTCCTAGATAGTATACTTGTGGTCTGTTGACTATGCAGAATGTGTTGGTGGGTCCCTCTTCATCTGGGACCTCTTCGATGGTTGCGTTGAGTGTCCTTTTCTTTCCAAATAACCCATGGTTCCTCCTGGTTTTTTCCACAATCCTCTGTACTTGAGCGAGGTGGTGTTCTTCCCAGAAATTCGAAGGTTCCCTTGTTCCAGTCAATAACAGGATTTACCTTTCATAGCCATGGTAGCCCTAGGATGACCAATTCATTTCCCAGTCCAGTGACCAGAAATACTATGTTGTCCTTTCTTCTGTTAATCTCCATTTCTTTCTTGGCATAGTGGGTGATCATTCCTTTCTTGTTCGGAGTTCCATCTATGTTTCATACTGAGATTGGTTTTGTCAGTGCAAGGAGTTCAATTTTGTGCATGTCGGTGAATCTGTGGTCCATAAAAACCTCTCCCACACCACTGTCAAGGAGGGCTTTTGTATCAAACAGGAAGTTCAGCAGTACCTGGTGTTGGTGCAGGCCGCTTTTTCAAAAACCTGCTTCCTCCATGAGTGTAAGGGCTTTTCCTTTTTCTTCTTCATCTAGGTCTCCTAAAATGGCTTTGATGTTTGCATACACCTTGGTCCCTCTTCTCTTCAGGGTGAAGTGATTTGTCTGTTCTGGTCATGGATATTTGCACTTGTTCATTTGGTTGAGCAGCAGGAAATTCCCATGCTTGTGATCGGTGGCCCTGTGTCCAGGACTGTGGCACACAAAACAAAGCCCCTTCTGCATATGTTTAGTTCTTTCTTGTTGGGATAGTTGGTTTATCTCCAATGCAGGTTTCATGGTCTTGGCGGCAGGTGTAGACTTCTTTTCATGGGTTTCTCGTGCCCTTCTTGCAATGGCTTTTGCTCTCCTCCAATTCCCATCATATTTTGATGTGGCCTTTATCATTCTGTTGAGGGTTATCCATGGTGAAGATTTTGTCAAGGAGGGCTGGTTTCAGGCCATCCATGAAATACTCGATGAGGGTGGTGTCTTCAGTAAGGCCTGACCTCCCTTTTAAGATGAGGAATTGGTTAATATAGTCCTCCAGGTTGTCTCCTTGTTTCAGGGTTTTCATCTCTGTCCTGGCTGACCCTGCATTGTCTATAGGGGAGAAAGCTTCCTTCAATTCTATCACAAACTTTCCCATGTCCCTGATTTGGTTCTGTTCCCTTGTTATAATGCCCATGCCCATGCTGTCCCCCCATTCATGAAAGAGAGAGTGAAAATGATCTGCTTCTCATCGGTGGAGAAATTTCGTCGTCTTGGTTTGATCTCCAGTGAAGTCAGATGGGGCTCTGATTTTGATTTCTCTATTCGCCATATTGGTGTAAAGATTGTTGTCGTCATCGAAAAAGGTGAGTGTCAGTGGTTCTGGGGTCTCTTGTTTAATCTTCAGTGGTTCTTCTTCTTCCTCTTCTGCCAAGAAGTCTTCTTCTTTCAAAAATCTCCCTGGTTGTCCTGGTTCTGTCTTGGTGAACCACCTCCCTTGTGTTTCTGAGAATCTAGCCTGTCTTCCTTGATAACTATACCAGAGCCCATCTTTGGTGATGGCTCCTCTTGGTGGTCGGTCAGCGGATTGCTGTCTTCAAGACATGTTGCCTACTCTTGGGGTAAGAGGGCATTTGTGTTCAGCTTGACCTTTTGTTACAACAAGTGTCCCAACTCGAGTTCAAGCACTTCCTGTTGATATAGATGATAAATGGTCAACAGTTCTATCTTGCTATCAGAGGCTTTCTCAATAATGTATCCTGGCTTACCAACCCAGAGTCTTTCTGAGTGGTTCAGAGTAGTTGGGCTCATCAAGTTAAGAGTGTAGATTTCTTAGGTCAAGCTAGAGAGCAGGACCTCTAACTACTGAGGTTTATATACATGACAGATACCTCTTATCTACCAATAGGCGAATTAGATGGTAATTATAAAGAGTCCATGAAGAGAAGACTAATGTTAAAAGGAAACAATAGAAAGAGAACATCAAAGGAATCAATAGGAGATGGATGTCAAAGGAAGTAATAGGGTGATGGTCTGCCAGGGTAGTAAGCATAAATGAGTAATAGGAAAAAGAAAAGGAAATAAGTGTCCCAGTCCATCTGCTGTCTGTGAGATCTGTAACATTGACATTGGTGAGCTTGTGGAATGCAGTCCAGAGGTCAGCAGTGAAGCATGCATCTCTGTTAGAGATGAGGTGTAACATGAGACCATTTTCACAGTACCATTCATCAAAGAGCACTACAGCGACCTGGGTAGCAGTGTATGAGGAGTGAATACCAGTGATGCATATGTCAGCACCAAGGAGGTCTGTCATGGTCAGGATGGTGTCCTTTCCATTCTCCTCTGGTAGTGGGCTGATGAAATCCAGGGCAATGGTGTCAAAGCGGTCATCAGGTACTTGTAGTTGGTGCAAAGGACCAGTGGGTTTTGTCATCTGGTTTTTGTGGCACTCAGTGCATGATGGAATGTATGCATTTTCCAAGTTCTGGTGCATGTTTGGCCAGTAATAGGAGCCACAGAGGGATTTGTAGCTTTTGTCAAAGCCAAAATGGCCCAAGGTGTTGTGCACCAGATTGTAAAGTAGTTCACAGACTTTGAGATCTTGTGGGATCACAAGTTGGTGGCTGATGTAGAGGCACTTATTAGTAAGGGTCGCCTCTTTGATGCTCCCCATGTCAATGTCCTTCACAAGTTGTTTGGCAAAGGAATCAGTCTCATAGCCAGTGATAATGGCATCAAGAAGTGACTGATCTGTGGTGATGTTTAACATGCTGCCAGCTGGCATTTTGGGTGCATTGCATGTGTAAGAAATTGTGCAAGCAGTGAGGCATGCATCTTGTATAGCATCAGGCATGTGGGATAGGGCATCTGCAGCAGTGTTTTCCTCACTACAGATGTATGTTATGTTGTAGTCAAAATCAGCCATGTACATCGACCATCTCATTTGTCATCTTGACATCTCCTTCTGTGGTTGGAAGTATTCAAGAGTTCAGTGGTTGGTGAAGACTTCAAAATGGGCACTGAGTAGGTGAGATCACCATTTCTTAAATGCCTTGACTATGGCAAGTAATTTGTTCTTGTGAACTGGGTAATTCTTCTCAGCATCATTGAGTTGGTATGAGTTGTAGGCAACTGGCCAGGCAGTTTCCCAGGTTGCACCAAAACTCAGAACAGCACCAGTGCAGTGGTCACTGGCATCAGTGGTGACATAGATGTCCGATGCCTTGTCATCATAATTAATTACAGTGAGACAGTCAGTGCCAAGCTCCAAGTCTTGATGTGCTCAAAGGCAGCCTGGTGTTCTGTGGTCCACAGGGGAAATTCTCAGTCACATTCCTTGGTGGTGAGCAGCATGAGCACACTCATATATTCAGTGAGTGCTGGTAGGAATGTGGCAATTTACCTAGTTAATCCCAGGGATCCCCTGATGTTGGTGGCAGTTGCTGGTTGTGGCCAGGAGGCAATGCAGTCAGTTTTACAGGGATCAGGTTTGATGCCTGATCCAGAGATGATGTGGCTGAGAAAACATAACTCAGAGGTGAAGAGGTCTGATTTTGCCTGGTTGCAATATATGCTGGATTTTCGGAGGGCCTCAAGAATGGTGGTGCAATTTTGTTCGTGTTCCTCCACAGTTTGTGACCATATAATGATGTCATCAAGGTACACATGACAAATCTTGCTGATGAGTTCATGGAGCACAGCAGTCATTTGGCACTGATGTGTGACAGGCATGTTGCATACACCCTGTGGCATGACAGTCCATTCATAGAGTCCCACAGCATTCTTACAGCAGTGAGGTGAATGTTGTCAGGGTGTACTCAGGTCTGAAAGAAGGAGTTGGTCATGTCCATCTTGCTAAACATTTTTCCCTTCCCACAATTGGCAAGTATATCATCTATGCAGGGTAGAGGGAAGTTGTCTTGTACAGTATTACTGTTGAGTGTCCAGGAGTCATTCACCCACCAGGGGTCAACTGTTAAGTCAGGTATGCCAGTGATGTATTTTGGCACACAGAACACTGGCGAGGCAAATTCTGAGGATGATGGTCTTATCTGGCCTGCCTTCAAGTGGTCATCTAGCAGTCATTTCCAAGGTTCTTGGTATTTCTTTGGTGCTGCATATCATTTGCCATTATTGACCTTGGTGGGGTCTTTGAGCCAAATTCAGTGAAACATGTGGCCAGGGATGTTTTCAGTGCTATCAGGGAGACAAAGTGGGAAATGGTCCACAAAGTTGAGTTTCATATTTGCATCTTTCTAGGGAAAAACATGGGTACAGTGAAAACCATGGTATTCAGGTCACAGGATCTGCAGGTACAGGTACAGTTTTGAGAATTGCTGACCTGCTGACTACTGTGACCCATTACCATGATGTCACAGTGTTGCACAGGTTAAAAGTGACAATGATGAACAAGGCTCAGCAAGCAGTGCAAAGGGCCCAAACAATGGCTATCATCATTTGGGCTCTAGGTATTTTCTATGTATCTTTCATTCTTGTTTTTTTTCCAACTATCTAATTGTTTTATTCTATTTTTAGGTTCTGATATATAACCATGAGATAACACTGTTGATGGCACACCCCCACCACTGCTGTGAGCCTTGCTCGCAGGGTGGATAACAACTGGGATGGGACCAGGGGGAGTGAGAGCAGGCACAATGATGATGAAGGGCATGAACAGAACATCCAACCACCACCATGAGCAACTGCTTGTGGGGTGGAAATGGGGAGCAACAGAGATGGAGAGAGGGCCAAGACACCAGGACAACAACAAGGACAACAACAATGGACAACAACAATGACGGATGACAGCAACGACAATGGTGATACATAATACTCAACCTGGAAGCCTAAACATCTACTACTATGGCTCTGATCAGTATAACATGAGTCAGAGGAAGGTTGTGAGTCGTTCTAAACTTTCACTGATCTCCGGAAATGATCGACGAATTGATGGGATGCTATATCAGGATATGCAATGCTATTTTGGGAGCTTCAAAGCTACTTTTGGATGTTTTTGAGGATTTTTGAGGATCTTTGAGATATATTCAAGACTTCAAAACTGGTTTTGATTGTAGGAATGAGTGACACGAGGGTATAGCGAGGTGTGGGAAGTAATATCAAGGTCTTCAAAGTGGTTTTCACAATGTGCAATCAATTTTTGAGATTTTTGAGATTTTTGAGGATTTGAAAATGCTGTTAGATAAAAATCACGGATAATACAAGGATAGATAGACATTACGAAAGGTGAATGATGATAAATGCGAGAGGATGACGATAATTTTGAGGGCAAGGACGAGGATGAATGAGTTGTGATGAAATCCAATGAATTTTCGGATTGAAACTTCATGACTAACAATGATAAGAGAGTTCTAGCTCTCTACTCTTAATACTATACAAATGGGGGATGCTTCCCTTCTCTTATTCTATGTAAATAAAACAAGTTTTATGTAGTTTAAAAGAATAAAGCTAAAAGGGGAAATGAAGTACAAAGAAAACATGAGGCAAAAGAAAACATATGGAGATCCAAAATGAGTTGATGAACCATATGGAACGATAACCATGAGTCAAGGGAGTGTGAGAGACAATAAATCGAAATACAGACTGTCCTTTTGTTGTATGTATCCGAAAATATCACAAAAATATCACAATATTGCAAACTGCCTTCAGGTGATATAGTGCACATGTTGGTGGCCAAAACGAGGCTTGTCAAAGTTGATTAGGTATGGAGCAGTGATAGAATGTGGGCAATAGTCTCTGGGGGCATGTAGAAGTGATATCAATAGTGTGAAAATTTCAAAAAAGCTCAAAAATTATTGGAACAACTGACCTAGCACTCCCCCACTCTGACATTTCCTGAAAAGGAATATGTTACAAATCAATATACCACATGATTTCTGTATTTTTGAGAAGACTTAATTTGAACGACAAGACATGTTTTCAGCACATTATGGACAACAATTCTCCTCAGACAATATGTTCCAAGGGTCACTTCAAAATAGGCAATGGCACTGGTAACCCATGGGTACTTCTGAGCATACCTGTACCCATACCTGCCTCTACCCATACCCACAACCAGTGGGTCATGAGCCACAGGTCATGGCAGGTACAGGTTTTGTCAGGGGTCTAGGTAACAAAATACATATATTTAATTATATACTTAAGTACAATTATTAAACCACCCTACAAGCAGGGGCTCATAGGCATGGGGTGTCCAGAGAAACAAAAAAAAGAAATGAAAAAAAGAAGACAAAGAAATGGTCCAGGAGATACATATCCCCTGGGCCAGAGAAAGAAAGATAAACACCCAGGAGACGAGTGTCTCCTGGGTCTGGGTGTCCATGGTGGTGTAGGGGATGACAACAAGAGAGGGAATGACAATGCAAGGGGGCACAACAATGAGATGGGGCACGAAGATGATGTTTCCTGTTGTCGTTGCCCCTCTCTTCATTGTCCCCTCCCTCTCGTCATTGTCTTCGCTCACTACCACCCACCCTGTGACCAGGGGCTCACAGCGGCAGTGGTTGCATCGCCCCCCCCTTCAGTCGTTGTCATTGTCAGTGGCTTCGTTGTCCTGTCACCATCATCGTAGTATCCTAGTTAGTACCTAAGAAATATTGTTAGCAGTAAAATCAAAATAATGAAACAGGAGTAAAAAAAAACTTACCAATGGCCCAAGAGATGTCAAACAATGTCTCTTGGGCCCTTTTTTCATTTGGTGGGTATCTCTATGAGCATAGTTTACATCCTGAATAAAAAAATCTGATCATTAGTAGATAAAACAAAAAAGAAGAGAAGAGAAAACATGCCTGGGACCCAAATGACATGGACATTGTTTGGGACCCTCCTGTGTGCTTGATCCCCTCATTCTCCCTCCCTGGTGCCCTCTCCCCTCTCCTCCACCCCATATCCACCCTGAGAGCAGTGGCTTACAGCAGTGGTGGGTTGGTTGTTGTGATGTGGTGAGTTTCAACATGTCACAGTGTCACAGTGTTGGTGACAAGTTTACCTGAAGACGCATCAACACATGTCCATGCATTTTCGTTTATTCCAGGTAAATATGTCACAACAGCATGCACATATAAAGGCCCACCTTCTCGTCATGTCTCACCTGCCCCTCTGTGGCCACTAAGTAATAATAAATAGTGTACACTAGTTAGTTGTTCTTTAAATAGTAGTAGGTATTATATGATACTGCATGACCATGGCTGACACTTGGTGGCGGGCTGGGTGCGGGTCAAGGGTCAGAAAATTCTGACCCATACCCATACCAATACCTGTAACCCATGTGGGTTGCCAAACCTGTGCCATTCCCTACTGCAAAATCATCCTCACTTCGGTTTCTCAATTCAAACAGTGTGACACATGCTGTGAGCAGGAATGCCAACTGCAAAAAGCCAGTCATGCTCGCAAAAAGGCTGCCAACAAAAAAATCACCCCAGTTGGCCAGAAAGATCCTTGAGAAGCAGGCCAGGCTCCAGATGAAAGGCCAGGCAGGCAGGCAAGGTCCAATGGTGCTGAGGATCCCAGAAACACATATGACTTTGATGAAGATGATGACACAGAAGGAAACTTCGAGAGGGCAGTATGTGTCATAAGCAACACAATATTAAGAAATTCATGAATAATGTAACCTTACCTTAGGGAGCTGAAAGGCTCAGTAATGCTGAAGACCTTCTGGACACTTTGTGTGCCCAGTTCAAGGTGAGCTCACATGTTGAATTTCATGGGATCCATCCAGTTACAGAAGATGAGGCCATAATGCCAACTGACCAAACACACATGGTCACATGTGAAATATGGCAATTGACTGGATACAGATTTACATGAGTTGCCTCATAAATACAAGGAACATGATACTTATGATGAGTTTACTATTTCTAGGGTTAAAGATAATAAGAACTTGGTTAGCAGCTTCCAGACACGATTTTGGTGTAGCCAAGACAAGCAAAGAAAGAAGAAGTCAAAGCCATCAATGGAGCCTAATGTAAAGCTGCATGAGAATGTTGGAATGAAAAGGTCTCCCTGTCAAAGCTGGATGTCTATTACCTACAGGCAGGACAAGGACAGCACCTATCATATCACCATAAACCTTCAGCATCATGTCAAACAGGTGCTCTATGTTGATGTGAGCATGCCCCCAGAGGCACTTGAGATGATGCAGGAGCAAGCAGAATGGTCAACTCCTGGTGCAATGGCAACAAAAATTCAGTCAATTTACCCTCAAGTCATGACAATGCAGATACATGCTGCATGGAGGAAGCTTAGTCAACAATATTGGCATTGTGACAAAATGCAGCTTCCATCAGCCAAAAGGCTCCTTGCCAAATATGGAGATGATGTTGACATTTTTTAGCTAGTTGGTGTACCAGAGGGAGTGGAGATACTTGCCTGGGGTATGAAACAAATCATGGAGCCATTGCAAGGAAAAGTTGTTGAGATTGGGATGGATGCAACATGTGAGTAGTACCTGCATATTCATGAGTCAGTTGCTAACAAGAGGAATAGACAACACAAACTCAAAGCACCTCGAGCTCTACAGCATAATATGTGAGTATGATAATGCTGGATTTCCAATGACATACTGTCTCTTGTCAACAGCAACTGCAATCAATCTGGGAAAGTGGAAGTTGGCAATTGCAGCATGGTCACAATGTCTCTGTGACAAATATGGTGTTGAACCAGTCTTCATCCATACCGACAAAGACATGGGTGAGATAGGTGCTTCAAAAGACATCTGGAAGGCCAAGATCAACCTATGTTGGTGGCATCTCAGATGGGCAGTGAGAACTCGCCTGACAAAGGCAAAGTTGTCAACATCGCCATACAATCTTGACCAGGCCATGGCAGAGTATGACTTCATTAAGCCCAACTTCATCCCAGCTGGGACAAGGGTAGACATCGATGACCATGAAGGAGGGACACCAGACAATGAACTGTCCCATCTTGTTGATGGCCAATGATCACCAACAGTAATACAACCTCTTGCAAGCCAGCCTCATCCTGCAACCCAGCATCTGACTCAGCCTCATATGCCACTAGGGAATACAGCAAATTTTCTCCAGATAAAACTGCCACTTCTGAGCATTGTGACAGCCATTGGGCATGTAATTCGAGGAGCAGGCTTTAGGCTTTCAATTCCAGTGACATGGCTTCCCACAATTGAGGAGCAGGAGGAAAGGGACAAAGAGAGAGCTATAGATGAGAAAAGGGAGATCAGTGTTACTGGTGAGGATGAAGATGACAGCAAACAAGGCCGATGTACCTTCTGTCCTGCCCTGTATCATGACACCATTATCAACATGATGGAGCGACACTACTGCGCCCATCCTTCAATTCCTGGATACAGTCCTGTGGATGCTAAATTGATCAAAAAATGGGCAGTTCAGCATATGTATGACTTCTGTTTGAAACACGAGCTACCTGAGGTGTGGGTTTACCTTTGGGAGAACTGGTACTGTGAAGGTTGCTGGGAGCTCTGGGCTCGATGTGCTCACAAGGTCATACTGGTCTTGAAGACTACGATGATATTGGAGAGCCAGTAAGTCAATTTCATGCCACATCTTTATCAAACTCACAATCTTGTCAGCCGGTGGCAGATCAAGCACAACTTCCTCCATCACTTCCACATGCCATGATGCCACTTCTTGGTTTGGATCCTGGTCACAAAGTTGGTGCCAACCTATTACCGAAAGCTTGATCACTTGTTGAAGGAGCAGGGACATTATTGCAAGTTGTCAAGTTGGTGCAAGGACTTCAAAAAAACCTGGCAAAAGTTAGAGAAAACACCAATCACACTGCCACTCAATGATGCTTACTGGCCCAATGTTGAAAGGTGGATATGCACCTGTCCAGCTTTTGCCATCAGCCACTTCCTCATCTGCAAGCACCTCATTCAATGCATGCACATAGCCCCTGCTGTCTTCTTCCTTGAGGCTGACCATTTTCATGAGCCACCATTTTGGAGACACAAGAACTTGAAGCCACTGGAGGAGTATGACACCAATTCAATGGATATTGGTGTGGGGCCTGATGGATGTGATGATGACTGTGACATAGATGAAGAGGATGAAGAAGATGAAGAGGAGGACCAGGAGGACAAAGGCAACAGAACTCACCAACATGATGGCTGCACATTTGAGGAGGCATTGATGGGCAACATCGAACTGATCCTGGATTTCGCAGCTGGCCTTAAACACCAGGCCCCAATTTTGTGACCAACAGCTGCTCAATGCTCTGCAATGAGAAGGTGCAGGTTTCCTGCCATTTGTGAAGGCATGTATGGAGAAGGAGAGGAGGATGAACTCAACAAGGACTCCAACTGTGCCAATGTGGGAGAAGTCAACAAGTAGTGTGATGTTCTACCACACAAGGCCCACAGCCACTGATGAGAACACATGAGCTGCCATTTTTGTCAGGTAATTCCCATCACTTCAGCAATAATTGATAATCTGTGCTGTTCAAGCACCTTGCATGCAAGTTATTAGATCACTTAGAAATTATTTATTTCTTGTGTAATGACTTCGTTGTATATCACCAACATTACACTGTTTCATGTTATGATGCAAACAGTCTACTTAACACTAACGGCATTAGTAACAGCCCAAAAACTGTAACATCATGTGTGTCAGAGTGGGGGAGGCATAGGATGCTGATTGGAACACTGCAATAAGCTCGAAAAAGGCTGGAATGTTTGTGATAATACATTGAGGATGTTCTGGGAGTGTCACGAAGTAGTTGACAATGATTTGGAAGGTCCACAATTGTCAGAAACATCTGAAAGCAGCTCAAAATATCGCAAAAATGCTAAAAATAACTGAAATTTGATCAAACATCAGTGGGAACTGATTGCAAAGGTTCAGGAAGTGATTGTGAACGATTGTTGACGAGTAGGGGTATATGTTAACATGTGAAAGTCGTTTCAGAGCTTGATGCGAGGTGTGGACCTATCAACAGATGACAGCAACAACAGTGACAACAGCAACAACAGCCACCAGCACCTGCCAGATGGGCACCAGACAACAACAAAGAATATGACCACAATGACAACAACGAAGGTGGGGCCATGACAGGATGATGAAGACCATGACGACGACTAGGACCAGGACCAGGGAGCCCAAGACCGCCACCATGATGACGAAGACAAGGATGAGAACAAAGGGACAACAAAGACAATGACAGTGGGACAACTGACACCAAGGAGAAAAAAAGGCCCAGGAGTCATCAATGATGTCTCTTGGGCCATAGGTACGTTCTCATTTCACGTTTTTACTAACAAAGTTTTTTAGGTACAAATTTTAACTATCAACAATGGTAACAACAGAACAACAGGGGGTAATGCAAACAACAAGATGGCCATGGAATGAACAACAACAACAACAACTAGGGGAAGGATAGTGGTGACAACAGGAAACTCAATGACTGGCACCTGCCACCACCATTGCAAGCCCCTGCTTGCAGGGTGGATCGAGGGGGG
>QLOK01043637.1:0-13244 GCA_003313805.1 Tricholoma flavovirens
TGGTGTCAGTTCCCTTTGGGTTGTCTGTGCTTCCATTCTTGGTTCTGGCCCTGGTCCTTGTTTGTTCGGGTCTTGGTCACCCCATGGTGTGTTTTGCTGTTCTTGGGTTCATATATTTCCCATGAATTCTTCTAGCATTCTTTGTGATGGTCAGACTGGCCATCCATTATCTGCTCTTGGTTGGTTTTGTGCTGCAGGGGGTCTTCCACATCTTCATTGAACTTCTTGCCAGTTTTCAATGAACTTCTGCTGTTGTTGTATGTTTCCTTGTAGTGCATCTCATCCTGGAATCTGCTGCCATGGTTGCCATGATTGTGATGGTGTTGCTGTTGTGTTTGTGATTCTGGTTCATTTAGTGGTCTCCATGTACTCAGGAGAGATGTGGGGAAGAACTTATATTTGTTTTCAGGAATCCATTCTTGTATTTTTTCTCTTTCCACATTGAAGGCCAGGCAGTTTCAATCCGCTGCTCCATGCCCTTTTGTGCTCATATCTGTGCAGTTGGCACAACAGAAGTGGGTTGGGTCTGTGATGATGCACTGTGTAGTTTGGTGTTGGTCACTGCAACACGTGCATGTATCTGTCTCTGCATTGCAGCCATTTGTGTAGTGGCCAAACTTTTGGCACTTCAGGCACTAGTGTTTTGCATACACTTATGTGCTTACCATCTATGAGCATGCCTACTTGAATTGCAGTATTTGTGGTTTCCTAATCATTGAATCCTAGTGTCACATGGGCTACCATTTGGTTAGTGTTTCAGAGGCAGGCAGGCTTGATGTATCTTGAGTATATGATTGAGTCTCAGTCCATCATGTTTTCTTCTTCTACTTTGGTGTGGGCAGAGCTGGAGTCATGTCAAATGTTGTTGGGATGAACTCTGTAATGATGTAGTATAGCTTGTTTCTCATGTTTGATGTTCCATCAAAGTGTGCCATGAATGCCTTCTGTACATCAGATAGCCTTATCCACTTTGCCACCTCCTTTTTGTTCATGTGGTATAGGACATTGCCATTGCATAGTTTCTTTGCTCCTATGAAGGTTGTGTGTCAGGGTTTGTCTAATCCTTCTATGCCCATGAGATTGAGGACCATGTTCACTTTTGCTACCAGGTCTTTTTCTGTTAAGCTGTCAAGCATGTTTGAAGTGGTATTTTTGTCTTTCTGGATTAGAATCTGCTTATCTGCTGTTTGTCCTCTTGTTATGACTTCTTTGTGGATTGGGTGTGGTTGGTATTGAACTGTGGCTGCATATATTGATGGTTGGTTTTCTTGGTCAGTGGTTTTTTCTGCGTTTTTGTTTCTGTTAGTTCCTGAGTTGCCTGTGCTAGTTGTTCAGCTGTTTCCTGGAAGCTGTCATTGAACTCTTCCATTTTTCCTGTTATCTTCTTTGCAGCCTCAGTGACATGTTTGGTTGCATCTCTGATAGTTTCCACATTCATGTCAAAGGTTTCCATGCATTCTTGCAGCTGTTCTTTTACCATTGCAGTGATATTGTCTGCCATGTTTTGCACTGCTGAACTGGCAATGAGGAAAGCTACAGATCTGATTCCTTCTATAAGTGGTTTTGACATTTTTTCAGCTGAGTGTCCAAACTGTAATAGGATGTGAGCTAGAGTTTGCAGGTCTACAGGTTTACCTGGTACAATATATTCTTTGACTGTTAGGAAGGTGATTGCTTGCTCTTTTGTTCACCATGTCCTTCTGTGTTTCTTTGCCGTTTTCTGTCATGTTTGTGGTATTGCAGGTGCAGTAGATTGCGACATAGTTGTGTGGCAGTTTAGTGTGAGGTAGTTAAAGTATTATGATGCTATTCTATTCCTATTGATATCCCCCCTCCTCTTCTCTGGTTCACAGGCCATGGGAATTATTGAGGTGGTGGTGGTAATAGATCAAGGAGCCCAGCCATATCATGTGTTTGACCTTTATTGTAGTGATCCCAGACCTTATGTTTACCTCTATTATAATTTCTCAATATTGCCTTCTGGCTGGCCCTTTTAAGGGACCAGCCTTATGTAAGATAAAAAAAACCTTTCAAACTTTACCCTACATACATGACAACATATATTATTCATGATCTAGTAGTGTGAAGTCTCGAAGGACCCCCCATGACTCACAACACATTTTTGAACAACCCAACTCATATAGAGTTAGACTCAACATTTCCCCATCAGTGATCATCATCAATATGACCCTGAACCTCTCCCATGAAGGGAGAGAATTCTTGATGTGATCTGTGATGGAAGCATCTCCATTGTGAGGGCTCGACCAAGGTTTCTTTGCTTTAGACACTTACTTTTGACCCCCTGCTGCCTATAGAATTTTCTCCATTGCTGAAGAACAAGTTACAAGCCCCCACACCATGGTTTTTACAACCAAGGCAAAAATGAAGAGCAAGGCAAAGCCTGCTGGCAAGCAGGTTGCCAAGAGATTGGAGCTTCTGTCACCAATAGGCTATGACTCTCCTGGGCACCCTCCAGGAGAAATGAGCTCACAGTGACCACTTGAGGTGCATACAAGCACCTTGAGGACAAATCCTTGGAATCAGAGGGAGTCCTTAACTCTTGAAGTGCACACAGCCACTTCAAGGTGGCTAGACTCCCCTCAGTTTGCACAACTGACAATCAAGAGTCAAGGATGCCTAAGATAGCAATGTTGACTCCAAAAAATCTACCTTGTTAAAAGCAGTTGATGAGACACTCCATCAAGTCCATATGTTCCTCCTGGATTCAACCAACACCCTGGACTGGGAGAATTAAGCCCAGGACCTCAACCTGATTGGGCAACCCCAATCAATGACCAAAGGTGCCAGGCTATGCCAATGTGAGGAGAAGAAACCCCTCAAGTTTGGGTTTTTCGAGTATTTTTGGATCTTGGATCTGAGGTAAGTGGAATGGAATGTAACAGGCCCACAGGATCTACCATCTTTGAAGAACTGGGGATTTGACCACCATCCACTTCCATTGGGAGACAATGAGCCAGTGAAGGAGTCATTGGCATTGCAGGCTGCTTTCCATATAAGATCCTACAGCTCTTGAGGTCGATTTGTCTCATATCTTGAATGCTTGATTGAAGTCATACCTGTCTGATTTTTGACAAAGCCCCTGGAAGATACCACACCAGAATCTTCCCATGTTGGTCTACATCAATCGCTGGCTGCTTGATCAGCACATCTTTATAGTTGTTGTTTACAGGATATCATTTTGACATTCTCTCCTCATCAACTCCATTCTGTCCAGTGGGCTTCTGGTGGAAGGAAGGCATCATACCACTGTGCATCCCATCCTGAGATCGTTACTGAATGGGTTTTTTCAGGTCATCATTTCATGGAGATTATTGGTGGCCATCAGACTCATACCTCTGTTCAGATATGCTTTTGAAGTGGTCAAGGCCAGCAATTCACAATCACAAATGAGTTCTGCTGACAGGTCTAAGGCTGGGAGTGGTCCAGTGATACATCCACATCACAGGTATGTAGTACTTGGGACACACACCAGTACTTTTCACATTGTGGATAACAGGTCTATACAGTAGTCCAATTGACCTCAATTGACTTCGAACAACTCTGATCACATTTTCAAGCAATATCACACAATATCAAGCCCCTCAAACATCTTTATTCTAACTTTGAGCACTAGCAGGACTTTCCCAGTCCTCATATGACCCCTTCAAACCTTATTCAATAAGTTTTGATCATGTGATGAACATTTGATCAACTGCAAACAACAATATTGAGCTCGATCTTCATCAAAATTCTTCAAACAACTTTGCAATATTTGCTACAAGTCTGAATATACATATTAATCAATTTACGAGCCCCACAAACATCTTTGAACCCTCCTCAATCATCGCAATTGACCTCAATCAACTTCAAACAAGTTTGATCAAACTTCAAATGTACTTTGTGCACTTTGGCAGCCATATCCATTATTATTGAACATTTGTACCACATCCTGCACCTTGTGAGATCATATGAAAAGCTTATCGCATGAAGAACCATAGACAGGATCCTGTTTTGAAGGACATGAGACAATTTTCAAAGTATTTCGGACTCCTCAAAGGGAACACATGTATGTACCACATGATACCCTTTCAATTGTCTCACATTCGCATAATTTCATCATCTACCTGTCCTATTTAGCCCCATATTACCATTCTCATCCTGCCTCATGTTCAATTTCCTTTTTAGTACTATCTTTCATATGTCATATAAACATTGTATTAGGTACTTTTTCAACAGAACATTATTCGCATTATTGTCCCAGTAGTCTGATTCAAGTGATCATACACTTGAGTCCAAGTATTCTGTCTTAGTTTGAAGTTTTGCAAAATCATCACGATCTTCCTTGATAAATCATCACACCTCTATATTGAGCCTCCCAACCCTATAATACTCGTTCCTCATACTCTGATCAACTGAACTTTTATTGTGTCCTCAATATTCCATTGAACCCTCAATATTTCCTTGAACTCTCTTAGATATCCCTCGATATCCCTCGCTATTAACCCCCCCCAACCTTGACCTAGGTCTCAATATTCAGTACCACCTTGCTACCTTCCTCTAACCTGTGTTATACCATATGAAGCTCTTTTTAGATGTTTTGTTTGGGTTTCCTGGTCGAGTATTATCACCAGTGATATGACCACCTCACGGTAGAACTTTGAATCACCCAATCAATTTCGCATTTTGCATACAAGCTCCTCACAACAGTATGATTGCCTCAGAACAAATTCAAACCATTTGACTGACCTCAATCAATCTTGACCTCGACTTTTAGACCCACATGAGCTCACGCACATCAATTATCCCTCCTTGAGCATCCATCAACCTCCCTTGATCACATTCCAAATGTTTGATTGACATTGAACGTATGTAGAGCCTGCTTGACAAGCTCAATTGTGTTCAATTGAGCTTGAACATCTTCAATCTACTTCAACTTTCTTCAACATCATTTGTGATACCTTCAACACATCACCCGAGTCAATGTGAACATCTATGCAAGCTTCACGATTATTTTGAACATACTTGATTGACTTCAAACAAGTTCAAACATATTTTGAATGTTATTCCTGTGCATCAGCCACTGTATCATTATCATCAGACACCTGTACCATCCCCTGGCACCTTTTGCCATCGTATCACACATGTACTCACCAATAACAACACATTACATTGCATTTTGAAGGACATGAGAAAGTATTTTCGATATTTTGAACTTGGAGTGAGCCAAGAAACCTAGTAGATCACATGAGGCAATGAGTACGAATAATGTATGATTGCTTGTGTATGTGATACAGGTTAAGGTTTGCCTACTGTACAGATTAGGAAGGACCTGGTTTTATGGGACTGGCTCCATATAACTATAATAGGTACAAACATGGTCCCCTGGGGTCAGTGGGGATCACTACACTCTCCCCATTTAGCTTCACTCCAGGGTGAAGCTAACAAAAGGAAAGAAAGAAAACCTTGTGAGTACAAGGTAAAATAATAAGATGGGAACTGAGTAACACCCTGGGAACCCAGTTGTCGGCACCACTCGGCCCTGTGAGTGATGCATCATATTGATACAGAACATGGAACTCCAAGTCCGCTTTGAAACATTTGTGACACATGCATTGATTCACACAGTTGGTGAGATCGTTGAGTCAATTGTTCTGCCACATGATTTGAATCATGTTGACACACTGAGTCAATGTTCTTGCCCCCAATCTTGAACAAGGGCTGTGGTGTCATATGCCAGTCCAACACGCATCTTGGTGATGCATGTCTGTTTTATTGAACATCCCCTTTGGGGGGTTGTGTCTGTGACTCACCTCAGTCCTGAGGTGAGTCATTGGGGCTTTGTGTTTGCTGGCATCCTTGCTCAGTGTCCTTGGGAATGGGGCAGGTGGATACTCATATCCAACCTGTTCCTGATACCCTGACAACAGTGATGTAGTCTCTGTCTCATAGTGGGCATATGAACATCCCTCAGGGACCTTCTCCCCCCTACAATTCCTTGCCCGAGTTGTGTTGCACCTCAGGATCGGCACTCGCAGCCTCTTTGATATGTTCACATTCAAATGTTCTCAGGTAACCATGCCACCTTGGCACAGTTTCTCTCTTATGGAACAAAGGAAACACAGTCATTGGAGGGGCCATGTTGGAGCTGATGGTATGGTTGTTTGGGGACCATCTGAAGGATCATAACACATTTTTGAATATGTTGGGTGTTGGGAATGAGGTGAGTGCCTCGTAATAACTCCAGGGGGCAGCATTGAGTGCACCACTCATAGTTGACTGACCAGTTCATCCATAGAACAACCTTTCTCATTGTTCTTTAGGTTCATCATCCTCGGACTCAACTTGACTGTGTCAAGTCCACCACTGTGTTTCAGGATTCCTGAACACAGACCCCCTGCAATTGGATGAATGAGCTCTGACTCTTGTTCATTGATTACCACCAGTGCTTGGGGATCTGAACTCGATGTCAACACCTTGAGTGCACCCAGATGCTCACAAACAAACATATGACAATGTTCATTTCCCTTGTCTCTCACCCCACCCCTAACAAGTTGAGGCATTCGATGGCCAAATGTGTACATCTTTGTGAGGCATGTTCTCCCTCAGGTCAACCAGACAATGACCATCTTCATTGTCATCATGGCCTTCCATGGGACCACAGCATGCAACATTTGCTTTCAAACATTCTCAGGTAACAGCACTGTCTTGGGGGTCATCAGGGGGTTTGCCATGTACATTTGGGTGCATGGTGTCTTGGAGAACAGGCAAGTAGTTTGCTTGAACTACTTGAGATGTTACTGGCCAAGACTTCAATTTCTTTTCAGTATTAACATTCATGCTTGGATGTTTTTGGACAACTGCACCACCTGGGTGCAGTCTTAGCCTTTCTGATCGACAGGGCTGCTCACCATCAGAGGAGGATGGTGTTTGGGATGGGATCATGGCCACATTGGGAACATGAGACAGTTTCCTACACATTTTCAAACACATTTGGGTTTGGGCTACAGGCAAGTTCTCCACCTGTAAGGTCAGGGGCAGTGCATCAGGCACTGTCCATCATTTACTGATGTTTTCTTTTGTAGAACAACAGGTATTGTTGTTTTTCAAGTCTGAAACTTGATGCAACTGCATTGAGTTCATCTCTGCACCTTGGTTTTCCAAATGTGGCTCCTTTTCATTGACAATGAGTTCTAAGTCTTGTTTCTTCCTGCCAGCCAGTGATTCTCCCATTCTCCCTTGCCCTACAGGTGAGGTTTTCAAACTTGGGTGCTCATCTCATATAGTGACAAGAGGTCTTACTTCCTGTGCATTCTGCTGATGCACAGCTCTCTGCTTGTTTTTTATGACCCCAACTCTGTGTTGGTCAACTGCCCTCAGCTTGTCCTGGTTTCCCATCTCATTACATTGCTGTTGCTGGGGGGAAGCTCGATGACTGACTTTGGTCATCTCTTCATTCAGTCTCTGTGCATCCTGTTGACACACTGAGTTCTTCTCGACGACCTTGACTTTGCGTTCTTCACCTTGGCTTTATCAGGACTTGACTGTTGCTGGTGTTTGTGCCCAGCAGTGTCACTGTATGCGTGTTGAAAGACACACAATGGGGAACAGCTTGCGATGGCACCAACTTGGGCTGCAATCTGTTTAGCAAAACAGATTGCAGTGGCTCTCACCTCTTGACAGAATTGTTGAGAGTCAGGGTTAGTTGCCCTTCTGTAGTGACTAACAATACCACTCATTGCTTGAGCAAACTGCTCAATGAAAACCTCTTCATTACCCCTATGTATATGATGCCCATAGGCATCATAGTCTCAGGCCCCATACAGGAGGCACAGTACCATCTCACACCTCAGAGGTGTGAGAATGACAATGATGGCCAATATTAGCCATCTGGTGAGAAAAAAAAAATTGGGCATTGTCAGGGGTGATCAACAGCTCCGAAGGGAATGATCTGGGCCATGGGGTCCTTGGAAATGAACTGCAACATATATAGGCATGTTGTAGGGTGGATCTGATTGCTATATGGCATGATGCAGGGTCAAGATGATGGTGGGAAAAGAGGTTTGCTGGTTCTGGGCTTGGATTGTGAGAATAGCTGTGTTAATGCACAGATATACAAGTTTGAATACTCAAAAAAGTGTAGTGAACCAAGAGAACTAGTAGATCGCATGAGGCAACAGGTATGAATAACATATGATTGCTTGTGTATGTGATACAGGTTAAGGTTTGGCTACTGTACAGAATAGGAAGGAGCCAGTTTTATAGGACTGGCTCTGTCTAAATATAATAGGTACAAACATGATCCCCCCAGGGTCGGTGGGGATCACTACAGAACTCCTCAAAGGGAACACAAGGCTCCCAACATGGCACTGTCTTGGTTATTTCATCATTCGCATTAGTTAATCCTTTACTCATCGCATTTAGCCCCATTTAGGGAGTTACACCTGCTCTATTGTTCAACACATAGGGACACTTCCTATTTTGGATTATTTTTCATATCTTTCATTTGTCATATATACTACACCTTGAACAAGCAATTAAGTCACCCTATCATATCGTCATGTTAGTATCTGATTCAGGTGTGCATTCACCTTGAGTCCAAGTCCTTCTCCTTGTCCTCACTTGCAATCATCGTGATCGCTCAATATTTCATTGAACTTTGTTATTCTAACCTCTCATGTTTCATCCACCCTTGATTTCATCATCTTACACTCGCTTTTGACCCTCTTCACATCCCCTGATCATATCCCTCCTCATCAATCCTTATTCTTTGTTGATTAATATCTTGATCTTCATCAAACTGCTCAACATTCAGTTGAATGGTCATATCTCACTCAAAACTTATTGAATGGTCATCCCTCGCTTGAAACTTCATTGAACAGATCACAATCAATCCCCCTATCTTTGAGCTAGTTCCATGACATACAGTATCACCTTGCACCCTTCCTCTAGCCTGTGTTATACCTATGAGATCCATTTTGGTGTGTTTTGTTAGGGTTTCCTGGCTGAGTACTATCACTGGGGTCCCCATGGGTAAAAATTGGAGGAAACAATCCAGAATGAAGAGCATCCAATGCTGTTCCACTGCAGATCATTTTCAAATACCAGTGGAACTGCTCTTGAACATAGTTGGCAAGCTTGTCTGTCAGGAAGAATGGGGACTCAGATGGTATCATCATGAGGTTTTCTCAGAAACACAATCCATTATTACAAATTGATGCTCTGTATCTACATAGCCTAATATGGATGTAAACCTAATTCTGGTTATCAAGCTCTGCCATCAGTTGTAATCTAACATTTGTAATAATGGACTGGGCTTGTTGGAGGACCTGTGTCATCTTCATCATGTCCAGAGCAATATCAGGCTGAAGCAGGGGGAGGTGTTGATGGTGATGTGTCCATCAGGTCTGAAAATAATCATTGAGAGGTGTCATACATACAAACAAGTAAGAAATCCAAGGACTCACATAGCCATGGAATCAGGTCAAGGCCTCAGTGAGTGGGGCATTCCAGCTGAAGCCAGTCATCTGATGATGGTCTGTAATCCATGGGAATTGGATAGGGCCAGCCCAGGTTGGGTCTCTTTCACCTCCATCCTTAAGATCAATCTGGAGCAGATGGTGAACAGTTTCAATCAGGTCATCATGATCCTGGGTGATTTTATGCACATGCTGACAGAATTCCAGGCAGTCGATTCTAAAGTTGTTAAGGAAGCATATCCTGGAGAATTGGGCCCCAGCCATCTATAATATTCAACAAAAGGTCAACAAAAGGGTAAGTAGTAATGTAAACCAATTGCACACCAACTCAATGTGGAGTGAGGAAATGAATTCATGAATAGTTTCTGCTGAGTCATTCAAGGATGGCCCTCAAATGACTAAAAACCAGATATGTGACACAAGTAGGTCAGAAAACAGCTGAGCATCCTCTGTTGATTCAAATGGGAAGGATTGAATGCCCTCACTCAAGAAATTGGGAAATGCAGCCCAGTTAATGAGGATAAATCAAGTTGGGGTAGCTTCCATGATGGTAATTGGAAGGGTTTGTATACATAGATTTTATACATAACTAAACAATCCATATTCAGGTGGTGTAGGCTCCTATTCTATAGCTCACAAGTCATCATTGGGCACTCTATGCTGGCAATCAAAGTTTGTACCCTGTGGTATCCCCTCCTTCATATTCTGTACCATCCAAATAATTGTTGAATAAAACATTGTGCATAATTCCATTAAGATGGTTCAATGCTAAAATTGAATCAAGATGACCAACAATGGTGTTGTTCCAGAGCCGCATCTCAAACAATGGAGCAACAATTCTCACCAATCTTGGAAATAGGCAGATATGAGATGAATCATGGCAGAGAAGAAAAGAGCCAGATGTAAAACAGACCGGCCACTGAAATTCTGGAAGTCCATCATGTATATGTGTATCTGTGTCCAACAATGGTTCTATCCACCATGGATCAAGGTAATTGTCAATGATGTGGGTTGGATCTGTCACTGGACACCTATGGTCAAGTGTGGAGAGAGATGCCTTGAACTCCTCAGTGTCTTGGAATGACTGTGACATCCTTATCATATGATTGATTTGTTTGAATAATTGTGTGACATAGTGGAATTTGTCCCTCAAAATGAGGCTTTGGAGAAAGACCTCTGCAACTTCCTGAAAGTCATGAGTCAATTTACTAAAGTGATGTAGAAACATATATAGTTGATCTCCATACCATTTCCATTTTCATTCAGGCCAGCCAAGTAGAGAAATGCTCATTAGATCTTGTTTGCCTTGCTGCCAACATTCCTTCCCAAATGGCTGCTCTTGCCCTGGAACAGAAAAGGTTAACCAAGAGTTGAGTTGGGAATACATCAGAGGTGGTATGTCTTTCTGCCACAGTAGACATTGTCTTGTGAAAGCCTAATTTTGGAATTGAACAATAATTTTCTGTTTGGCAATGAATGTCACATGTCATTGATGTCACACATCCATTCTGTACATCTGTTCTGCTATTTTTTAGACCTATTCCATATATTTGTTCCAAAGGATGACATTGGAAATCATACAACTCTATGTATGTGATACCATATTTATCAAAAGTCATGCACCCATGAAATTCAATGCCCATCCTATGGTGAATGTTATTCTTCATATGTGGAACAACAAATATCCTGTTTCCCTTTTGGATCCTTATGGATGCTGGTATGGAACATAGAGAACAGATGACTGTTGGGAACAACATACTACTGTAGGGAACAGAATGATTATAGTCAATGGATGACTGTACGAGACGAATGACTTTGCAGAACAAATGACAGTAGCCAATGAATAATAGTAGGAATGGATGAACTCGGGGAACAGATAACAGCAGACTATGGATGATTGGACAGAACGGTTCCAGCAGGGAATGGATGCCAGTATAGAAGAGTTCTCAGGATGCCATCACAAACAGATGCTATCATGGAATGCATGCAAGTAGGGAAAAGATAATGGGACAGAACAAATGCAGGGAAAGAAAGGCAGACTGTTTGGCAAGGATGTATGATCAGACAGAACTGATGGTAGTACAGCCCAGATACCAGCAGGGTCCAGACACTGGTATGGAACAGTTCTCAATATGGCACAGATACAATCATGGAACAGATGACATCATGGAGAGGAATTCCATCCTCCCTCACCATCTTCCTGTTTCTTGTGCCAGAACTCAAGTAGTTCCTGTACTTGTGGATCTTTCATCTTAGAAGAATCCAGCAAAGTAAATCCATCTGGTATTTGATCATGGTTGAACTAGTCTTCCAGCTTCTGCACAATCAATTTCATTTGGACCATCAACTTACAATATGCTACAGTGACATATGTCCATCCCTTTCTTCAGCCATTGAGATGGGTCTGGAAGGACCGGGTGACCCTCATCATCCATCTCAAGATTCATGTATGGCTTCTAGTTGCTACCCTGCTGGATGAACACCTCACAGTCCTGGGATTCTGCCCATTTATTGTCAATTGTCTTGTGAATGTAGTAGGACCATTCATTTGAAACCTTACCATGCATCTGTTTGCCATGATTGCTCACAAGAGCCATGATTGGTCTCATCTCCCAGTCAGGGTTCAACTGAAAAAATGACATTCTGCCCATTTCCCTCATGTACTCATATCTGCATCAATGAGTGAAAATCAATACTTAAAATGGGCAACTAAAACACTCAATGCATTAGCTTCTATTGCTCCATTTTGGTTCTTATAACATGTCAGTATGACACAGTCCATCCCACATGACTTCTTCATCTGCTTGCAGAATGAATGAATATACTGTACTTGGAGGCTTTCTCTGCATTCCTAAGATATGTTATTGACAATCAAGAAGCAGAGACATTCTGTGAACTTGCTTTGCTTGCTGGTCTTCTGATGGACCCATCCGGTTCCATAACTCAGCCACTCCTGCCAGTTGATCCCTCTCTGCTGCCAATGTATCCTCCCATAACTTGAAAGGTTCAGTCTGGTATTGACCAAAAGCCTTCTGGTTGTCTAACCTTCCAGATGATGGCCCATTCCATCCCCCTGTCTTCAATTGGATTGTTTTCTTCAACTCATCCTGTACTTCTGTTCCAAACACACTGCACATGTTCCATCTCTTCACTCATTCAAATTTTTCAGCTGACTCCCTTTTCCTCCCATACATATGAAACTGGAAGGATGCTGGGTTTGGCAACCTACACTAGATTTAAGGTGGACTGGAAAGACAGGATCAAGTTATCTTCATTGCATGGAAGTGTGAATGAAGGCTAGGAAAAATAAGATGTACATAATATATCAGAAAAGATGGCCTGTCAGCAAGAGGCTGCATCAGGCATAGTTACTGAATAAGTAGGCACCACATCAGTGCAGCAATATCAGAATTGATGTGCATGCATGCAAAGTGTGGAGTCATTGTCATTGTCAGTGGTAAGTGTTGAGGGAGGTCACATAATTGTGTGACCACAGGCAGGCACAGGTAAGTATCAGAAAGGTTTGTGGCACCTCTCTTTCATGTGTTGTTATTGAGAAATGAGTGAGTGTTGTTGTTGTTGTATAGATATGTGCAAGTGCAGGCGAGGGCATCAGTGATGTGTTATGTCAGCATTTTGATGGTGGGTGACTGCAGGCGAGTGTTGGCGAGTGTATGCAAGTCTCAGTGTTGGTAGATGTTGTGAGTCTGTGTTGGGGCAGACTTACAGAAACCATGTATAGATGCCCTATATGAGAGAGAATCAATG
>QLOK01043641.1:1962-13552 GCA_003313805.1 Tricholoma flavovirens
AACGTTGATATCCCTGGATTCCCTGGATTCCCTCGCTCTGAATTGTCCTAGGCTTGTTGATCTTGTCATCCAAATCGATATGCAAGCATCTATATTGCTATCAGATCTGTCACCCATCTCTTTGCATGGACACTGTCCTTTGCAATCGATTGACCTTTGTGGCACTATTTTCGATCCACCGTACATGACACAAGTCCTGGAGTACTTGTTTCCACGGCTCAACCTCGTCGTTTTTGGTGGTAGGCGAAGTAATTTGTGGGATTATTTCTTTCGCTCAATCAAGCACAAACGATTGGTGGGAAGGTCCCCTTATGCTTCGCCTCGTCCTTCGTGAAGTCGACAAAATGTATTTCGATACAAACCTGTTCTAATGCACTCAACTACTATGCTGCCTACCGAACAAAGGTCTTTTCTCAATTGATAAGCTACTATCCGACAGTAGTTGAACGAAAGATTAATGCAATCGTGCCACTAGTAGTCAGTGACTGTCAAGAAAATGTGTGCAGGTCTTGAGATAGGATGAGACGGCATCAATCTCACATCCATTCTTTCTTGGATGTATCGACAATGGACATTACATGCATCATGATGTTCGACGGCCCGGTTGCCTGGTCTCCCTTAGCCAGACAACGAATTAGTAGACGACACTCGATCTATTTCAATTGTAGCGGTTGCCCTGGTATGTGTCGGAGTCGTACTCAACATGAGTGACAACTTCTTACCGTAGCGCCCAATTCAAGCTCCAGGTTGATTTTTCATGCAATGGAGTGGTTTTTACTGACTTGTCTCCTGATCAGACTCTGTTGTGTAGTAATGTTCTTCCTTTCCTGAACGTTAACCAGTGACGGGTGTCTAGGAGAATTGCCTTGACCTTGGCCGCGTCTTCAAGTGAACTGACCACATCATTGACAACAAAGTCATAGAACTCTGCGCCATCAATGGAACCTTCAACAACTCGCACCGCAATGCAGCCATCAAGCGTAAGAGTGGGAAGGATACTGTATCATATACCCCGGTCCAAAGAAACCTTCTAAGACAGGATCATCACCACGCAGAGCACGCCCATATTTTCGAATGATTGTCCGGCCGTCTTTGCTGGATTCATCCAAAAATCACCATTTGACAGGCTGTGTAAGCTTGCAGTCATATGTGTGATCCACTCTGCCCGCGCGACATCATCACGTTCTGTGGCAGCTTCGCAAGATCTTGTGAGTGAGACCAAGTTCTCGTAAGTTGTTGTGAAGAGCGGTGGTTGAGATTGGTTAGTCATGATAGAGCGTCAATCTCCTCCAAAAACAGGATGGGTGATTCATGGATCAGCTGCTGAAGATCAGAAATTGCCTCAGTATTCAGAATACGTTGCCGTCCTCGAAGAACAGAAGGGGGGATCAACACGACCGTGGATGTCATAGTTGTTCGCCCATTGCCCGATGCTTTTGGAAGCAACACCAAGGACATTAGCAACATCCTCCATCTGCCATCCTTCATCAATGAGTTGCAGAACCCTCTGCTTCATGTCGGAAATGATTTTTCGATAAGCCATGACAATATAGAGGTTGATATTGACGCTCTCTAGATTTTATGATTTTATTTGAATTGTTTTATTTTTCGGAATTTTCGATCAACTCAAAGCACGTGGGACAAGAATTTCGCTGTAACGAAGGGACGTTGAAGGCCCGGTGTACAGAAAATACACACTAAAAGAATTATTGAGATAGAGGCAACTGACCAGGCACAGTACTTACTACAGCCCACGGGGGCCACCCTATTAACGAGCTCTTTCTGCACCCATACTCTGTGAAAACCGATGACTTTGGGTGTCGACTGTACATCCGACTTTGTATTTATATCTGTTTATCGAAAGCATAATGCTTCCCTCTCGTCTTTTCCGCAATATAGGCCTTCCACCCGCCCTACGTAGTCTTATTACTCCTCGTGCATCCCTCCCGCCGAGTATAGCAGTCCAACTTCGGCTACGCCTCGGTGTTCTTCAGGGATCCACTACTACTAGCGCATATTCTACTTCTGGCAGTGGACCATCTACTACAACTACAACTTCTTCTTCTTCTTCTTCTTCCGGATCGACGACACCCACACCTAGCACTCCCCAACTTTCTCGAACTGCTTCCTTGCATTCGTCATCAAGCGCCAGCAGTCACGGTGCTCAAGCTCAGACAGATGAAAACTCAGGGTTGACACCGCCAGCTACCAATGTCAATTCGTTACCGCCATCGGAGAAGCTAGAGATGAAACTCTCGATGACGTTTACCTGCACCGTGCAGGGATGTGATCGCCGATCTACGCATGAGTTTACGAGACGCGCTTATGAGAAGGGGATTGTGCTTGTTGAATGTCCGGGTTGTAAGAACAGGTTTGTGTTCGGGGTTAGGCTTATTCCTATTGGAATGTGGTAACTAATGTCGTTGTGGTGTATACACCAGGCATCTGATAGCTGACCACTTGGGTTGGTTCAAGGAGAGCACGCAGGACGGCAAGTTGAGGACTGTGGAGGATTTGATGCGGGCGAAGGGGGAGAAGGTGCGGAGGGGCAGGATGGATGCTGGGGGTGTCGTTGAGTATGCTGAGGGTTGAACGTGGACGTTGGAGGATCCTAGTGGCTCGTGAAGGAGCGTATAAAGTCTTTCTATACCAATGTGAGTGAGTATCGACTGAGGTACATAGTTTGTCTATGGGAGGCTGAATCTCTCTCTCTCTCTCTCTCTCTCTCTCTCTCGTCAACAGATAGTGATAACACCAAATCCGGATCAGCGAGGATTATTCAGGACGATGATGTCTGGTTTCGGCTTGCTTCTGGGGCTTCTTCGGGAGAGATGATGCTTTTTGATATGAGCAGTTTTTCGAGCTCCCCGGATTGATGCACTAGGCAGGGGTGGGGAAGGAATAGAAATAAGCAATGTAGAATATGGATTCGCAATCCAACCACCACTTACTTCCTAAAAGAATATCACAGCCTCCAACGAACTCTCCGTCAACATAAACCTGCGGAATCGTGGGCCAATCCCTAAAATAGTCAAAGCATCTGGATTAACGGGTTGCGCAACTGGGTATTTAAACACTCACGAGAACTCCTTGATACTAGTTCTTAGCTCCGAGTCTTGCAGTACATTATAGGTCTTGATCTTGTCTAACGGCACACCGTGTAGGTCTAGGACCTGGACCACTGCACGTGAGAACCCGCATTCTGGGAGCTGGGGTGTGCCTTTCATGAAGAGGACCACAGGTGAGGAGGAGATTGCGGTTTTGATTTGAGAATGTGCCTGTTGAGAGAGGAGGCGGCGTATGGTAGTTGGAGATTGGACATGGAGCGGGTGAAACCGGAAGAGTGGCAACTATCGGGTGAGGATTGAGAGATGACAACATTCTGAGAGCGTAGACTATACGACTTACAGAAGAACGTAGTGCTGGTCGAAACATGATGGAACCAAATGTTAGTAAGTAGCCTGAGAGATCCGCGTGACTTGAATGTCTCCTATTGTCTTGCTATCATGACCACCCCTCGTCCAACTCCAGACGACGCCTTCCCAACACCCACATCCAAAGCACAAGCAGAGACTGAGGCTCTTCTCCTCAAACTCTTTCCAATACCACTACAAGGTCCCACTCTAACAGATGCACCCGATTGCACTCTCAATAAGAACACACATATGCAGTTTCTTGTGCGAAATCTAATCCAGGGCTTCCCTCAGCGATATACAAGCCAGGACGCAAGTCAGCCGTGGCTTCTCTTCTGGATACTCCAAGCTTTTAGTGTGTTGCAGGTAGGACTGGATCCAGGGAACAAACAGAGGTATGTCTTGTCGTTCTTGTAACGTGCTTCTGACGCTAGATCGGCTGTATAATAGAGCGATCAACAAGATCTTGGCTTGGCAGCACCCAGAAGGTGGATTTGGCGGTGGTCCAGGACACGCAGCCCATCTCCTCCCAACATATGCTGCGGTATGTTCACTCGCGATTGTTGGGAAACCAGGACCGGGGGGAGGTTGGGATCAGATTGATCGGTGCGGATATTCTGCCACCTGTTCTGCAGGTTTCCTGGCTCAAATTGGGTTTTTTTTTTTTTGTTTTACAGTGAGAAGATGTACCGGTTCTTTATGTCGCTGAAGCAGCCAGACGGTTCTTTCCTCGTTGCGCACCACGCAGAAGTCGACGTCCGGTACGTCACGATTCAACCCCCCCCCCCCGATCTTCTATTACCCATATTGCAACTAACTCGTCATCACAGCGGAATATATTGTCTCCTCGTCACTGCAACCCTCCTAGATATCATCACCCCAGAACTCGTGGAAGGCATCCCCGCGTTCATCGCGTCTTGCCAGACCTACGAAGGCGGATTCGCCTCTGCCTCGCAACCCTACTTTTCCCAATATTCCACACTACTAAGTACCCCACGTCCACCGCTCGGCGAGGCACACGGTGGATACACTTTCTGTGCCGTCGCTTCGTGGGTGCTACTCTTGCCGTTCATGGAGAGGACAAGTACGAATCCCGGTACCACAAAACTCATAGGAAAAAAAAAGAAAAAAAAAAAACTGATAAATAGAAATGATACAGATACCGATGTGGAGGCGGAAAAGCCCCAGATCAACTTGAAGACTCTTCTGCGATGGCTCGTTCAGGTACAAGGGACGGAAGCTGAGCTTGGCGGGTTCAAGGGACGCACGAATAAGCTTGTCGATGGGTGTTATTCATGGTGGTGCGGCGGCGCGATTACGTTGTTGGAGGCTCTGGGAATTGGAGGGAGCGAAAATGCTGTTCGGGGTACGGGTCCCCTAGATGCGAGTAAGAATGGACATGGAGATGGAGATGGGGATGGGGATGGGGAGGATGAAACGTGGGACGATGTCGACGGTTTGCATCTTTCTTTTTCTTTTTCTTTTTCTCGCAGGGGTGTCAACTCATCAATTGCCTCTCATCTTTGCATAGATTCCTTATTAAATCGTAAAGCCCTACAAGAATACATCCTGTACGCTGCACAACATCCCGCCGGTGGCTTGCGGGATAAACCACCAAAGTAAGTCCAACCTCCCCCCTCCCCCCCAATCCCATTCCCCTGTCCTCTCCCTTCACAAAACCATTCCATTCTATAAACAGAAACCCAGATGCCTACCACACGTTGTATTGCCTCGCTGGACTTTCTGCAGCTCAACACCACGTATTCCCATCTTCTGCACGGTGTGCGGAGATCGGGAAGGTGTGGGTCTCATCTTCAGGTAGGCATACATTCGATGTGTCTGTGCCTACCTCCGACGAGACTGATGTTGGGGATATTATGGATGGCAAAATAAACGCTCCCGATGATGCAGACGAATTGAGGAAACGAGTGTTCTGCGATGCGCTGGCGTGGACGGAGGAAGAAGGCGGGTCGGTCATCATCGGTGGAAAGGATAATCGAGTGGTAAGCACCTTCAAAAACCGCTCTCCACTCCCGTGACGACATTTTACTTTCAACTTTTAGAACGCAACACACCCACTATTCAACATGACGATCACACACAGCGAGACTCTGATGGCATATTTCTATAAGCAGGCCGTGCCTCCTCGGGTACTGAAAGGTACTAGGGGGAGAGGGAGAGGCTCGACCGTGACGTGAGTCGTTCGGAGTTGTCGTTTTTTTTTTTTTTTTTTTTCGAATCGGGGTTTGGCTTTCGTTTTGGGTTCAGGTGTGTATGACTGGCGTCATATAACTAGCATCGTCCTTTGTGCACGTTGCCATTTCAATTTTTTTGGTCAAGGATAATATGGCCTTTGCATTTGCAGCGCGAGTTGCTGTAATATCTTGAAAATGTACTTGTACTGGTTAAGTGCGCATGGGGGTTTATTTAAAAGATTTCGCTATCATTATAGGAAGGATTGGAAATACTAGTGCACTGAGCTCGATTGAGTTGGCTATACAGAACTGACGTGGTAGCACAATTCCATAACCACTTTGTTGAAGTTCAGTGACCGCATGAGCCGATCACTGAGACTTACATCAACAATAGACTTCAAGAAGGCGACTCGGAAACGAGCAAGATGTTCAAATGGCTGCTGGACATTACCCTCGCATTATCGTTTCTAGCAGCGAACAACGCCTCCAAATTCTCAGCACCTCCAGACTTTTCCGATCTAAAATGTGACGCAGTCGATCACGTCAACTTGCAAGTCGTTTTCAAGTTCACCTACTACACGCGCCCGTTTTACTGATTTTCCTTCGTTTCTGGCAGACTTATAGGAAATGGAGGGGATACCCCTAATGGGTCTGGAGGCATGATACCATCTACTGCCCCACCGTTCGCCATGACTCGTTGGGTAGCACAGACCCATCAAAACTATGTCTCTGTCACTCCTTACAACTGGACCGCAAACACGATCCACGGTTTTCAAGGGACGAGACAACCTGCTATATGGATGGGCGAGAGTGGTCCAGTGGTCATTATCCCTGGTGTATTGAACCGTGGCGCTGAGTTGAAGGTAAAGACTGGTTTCGAAGAAAGAGGGATGAAGATGAGGAAGGAGACAGAAGTCATCACACCGTCTTATTACTCTATCGCCCTTGAGGATGGACTCGGAGTGGACGGTGAGATATTGGTTGAGCAATCTGCCAGTAAGTGTTGACGCACGCTGCTTCCCATGGTTTTGACCGTCCATGTAACCCACCCCCCCCACCCCCCACATCGGTGCTAACCACCGTGACCTACTACTACATAGCTTCGAGGGTAGGCCACCTCCGATTTACGTTTACGCTCTCAAACCCTGAAACGGATATCCCATATATCGTTCTCGAATCCGCTCGTCCTTCTGTTTTGACATCCACTCCTACGAATATATCGTTTCCTCAGGGCACTGTTAAGATTCACTTGCAATCCAACACTAGTTCACATCCCTATATCCACGAAATCTGTGGTTCGAACGACGAGCGTCAAGACTCCATCATAACGCCAATCTCCACCATCCCCCACGTAAAGGGTTTCCGAGGCTACTATTGCGCACGTTTTGACTACGAGCCGTATCAACCCACCATTCTACCCAAGTTCCCACCTTACGGTGTAGTGAAAAACACTACGACTTACCCCGGGGTGTTCGCTGGTAGCGGCGAATTACTCTACGGCTATGCTCTCTTCCCACCTGATACAACAGGAAAGATGACTGTGACTGTCCGCGTTGGAACTTCATTCATTTCTGTTGATCAAGCGAGACGAAACATTGATGCTGAAATTCCGGATCATGATACCTTCTCGAAGAAGGAAGCTGGCCATCCCTCTAGGCCTCAAACTCTTGAACGCACGGCTCAAATAACGCGTTCTGCATGGGCAGAAAAGCTGAACCGATTTTCTTTGAAAGGCGCTACAGAGGTGCAGAAGGATATTTTTTGGACGGGGGTCGCACACGCTCTGCAGGTAAAAGCACAATTTACCCCGTCATTATGGGTCTTATTTATAATACTACTTATCTTCGTTAGTATCCTTCCGAACAACACGAAGAAGGACTGTATTATTCCGGATACGATGGCAAAATACACAAGGCTGATGGTGAAGAGTCATATACTGGGTATTCTATCTGGGTACACCGTGCTCGCGTTTTGTGCATCTCAACGCTTATCATCTCACTATAGTGTTTAACAGGATACTTTCCGGGCGGAATGGGCTTTTCTCATTCTGTTTGCTCCGGAGAGGGTACCCGGAATGATAAGGAGTATGCTAGCCGATTTCAAAGAGGTGCGTGAATTGCAATTTCGTTTCTCCCTATCCTTGTATCTAAAACCGTTGGATTACAGGGAGGGTGGTTGCCTATGTGGAAGAACATTGTTGGTAAGACTTGCGTGTGCGGCTATACTACCTGTTTTTCACATCATGGGTATCTACAGAGACGAATATAATGGTATTTTCTTCTCTCTCTCTCTCTCTCTCTCTCTCTTTTGGAGCACTTGTTTTGATTCTACACATCCACAGGTTGGGACACACGCGGATTCGTTAATTGCTGAGGCTGTCCTTAAGGGCGTACAAGGGTTTGATCTTGAGGTCGCCTGGGAGGCAGTATGGAAGGACGCAACCGTTCCCCCGAAAGATGATTCCACTGTTTCGTAATTGTATTTCCCTCTCTTCCTTTTTGGTACTGATTTACGCCTATATAGATATTTTGATCGAGAAGAGGTTTTGTGCCCCTCTGTCCGGGGCAGAACAATAAACTCACATCTTCGAACACTAGAATGTAGATTATGAAGTCAGGGCGGGTCTTTCGTCCGTATACGGCGTCGAAAAAAAGGGCTGGGTTGCGGATGACATTCACTCAGAGAGCGCATCGAGAACATTGGACTACGCATGTAGGTCCATGTTTTACCTACTAGTTTTGTTCGTCTATATCCTGCCGTAGATGATGACTACGCCGCTTACAAGCTCGGCGTCTCATTGGGAAAACCCCTTAATGTCACATCCTTCCTCTTGGAACGCGCCATGCGTACACCGTTTACGTTGTTCAATTATGATACCGGGTTCATGGAGGCTAGAAACGAAGATGGAAGTTGGGCTGGAGAAGATCGTGGGTGGACTGAGGGTGTGTTTACTGTTAATCGTAACTTTTAGCGGATACAACTGATGCATTTACTTTCAGGGGATAAATGGGCGTATTCATTCGATGTTGTTCATGATGTCCCAGGACTTATCGAGAAGAGAGGCGGAAACGCAAGCTTTGTGAAGAGTTTAGATGCCCATTTTGATGGAGGCTACAATGACCATACGAACGAGGTATGCGCTGTCTTCTTACTCAAGTGCTTAATGAGTTGATTACCGTTCAGCCATCACATCATATTCCATACCTATACGCGCTGGCTGGTGCAGCCTACAAGACGCAAGAGCGTGTACGCGAAATTGCACAATTAAACTATAATAATACACCTACAGGTTTATCCGGGGTGTGTACCTTGTCTCCGCTTTGTGTCTGCATATGGCAGGGGTACTGATGTAAGGATACCACGAATAGAATGAAGATTGCGGCCAGATGAGCGCATGGTATATCTTCAGCGCCATGGGTTTCTACCCCGTTAATCCCGTTTCGGGGGAATACGTTGTCGGCTCGTATGGTTCCTTATCACGTCTTCTCTCCGTAGTCTACTAAAGTAACAATGCTTTTCTCCTCTTACGCAAAAGACCCTTTTTTGACAAGATTACAATCGACCTCCCGCCACCACCCCACGTCACAGAGGCAGAGAGGAGGAAGAAGAAGAGAATTCTCAGGATTATTGCGAACGATGCGCCGTCGAAGCCATACATCAAATCACTGACTATAAATGGGCGGAAAACTAATGTTCCTATTGTGCGGCATGAGGATATTGCGAACGGCGGTGAGATTATATTCGAGATGAGTGAGAAGGTTGAGGAATGGGGAAATAGACTTTTGGTAGGTTTAATCCTCATCCTCCTCATTTTCACGTCGAGTTCTCATGTTTTCTCCTCTGTCAAAGTACGACAACGTGGAAGGATCAGGAATGGGAGAGGCGGAGAAACTTGTTGAATACCCGGTCCATGCTGAATTGTGAAGAGATGCATACATGATGGCTGTCGTAGGTTGCAGGTAATGAAGGAATGCTCGCACTCGGACAAACTTTGGAGCAATAGCGGCCTCAGGTTTTTCTTTGTTGTCCCTCGAGTGCCGTGCCAACGGGAAAATCTGTTGGAGGTACTCTTTCTCAAGTCCACTGGCTTATGGAAGACAGACGATACTGACGGGACGAGATAATCAGGTGATGCGCAAATTAACCTTCCACTAAAACTTTTATATCGTGAGTTCTGCATTTGAACAGGACAGCCTGAGGCCGCCGTTACATCCCGCATTTATCCCGAGGACGGCATATTAAATGGCAAATTACTATCTACTAAGTGAATCCAGAGATGAACGAAAAGTACCCATCGCACTTCTTTGCGTCTGCGCTGCTCTTGTCCTGGGCTGCTTTCTCTCTGTTTTGTCCTTGCCAAGTTCCCATCGCTCAGTTTGATTCAGCCTGCTGACATTATGATTCACTGATGTTTTCTCGCTGATTCATCATTCTACAGTTTATGAGATTCAGAGATTGCACCAGCCTGATCATCAAAAAAACATCTAGAGAGCTCTGTAGAGTGATAGCGAGGCCTTCTACAGATCACAAAATCTACAGAGGTCAACGTTCAACTTTTTAATTTCAGGACTCGGCCTCGGATATTCATCCCGATTTTGACGCGGCATCTTCACTCTGCATTAACAGGCCTGCCAGCCTGATAGTCTCGTTCCCGACATTACAGGGCAGGACGCTCGCTATGCTCGCCCAGGAGGAGGCACCTTTATTTACCGGGCCAAGCTGAGTTTGAAGTCGGAGGCAAAACTTGAAAAACTGAACAAAATACTCGCGAGCTGCTGCCCTACTATTGCAACACTAGGTGACATTGCAACACCCTGGCCGTGATAGTACTTATCCATGAATCGTGACGTTAACACCAACACCTCGATCAAGGCAGCCTGGAGTGAAGAGGACACTTCATACTACTTCAAAGAAGTTTTTTTCCTTGTGAATTCTATGCTACTATCTGTTCTCACAGACGTTTACTCACTTCCGTTAGGTTGACGATGTACTTCTCAGGCTACCGCAATGTCTCTTTGATGGCTCTGCGACCTTCCGGGACATCCTTTCAAATTCGAGCAATACATTGAAAAATCCAATGCGAATCGAGGGAGTGAAAAAGTCGGATTTTATAGCATGGTTACAGGCAATGCGTCCGAAGTTTGTGATCTGGCCCCTTGAAAATACTCATTCCATTAAATTCGTGCACGATCTGCTATGCGTAGAGATCCCCATGAACCTGAGACCCTGTCATTCTCTCGATGGGCATCTTTCCTGAAGCTATCACATCTCTGGGAATTCAAGGAGATGCATACGCAGGCCATTGCAAAATTGACACTTATGGAGACCAAAGATCCTGTAACACTGATTGAACTTGCAAGGACATGCAATGCCCGCGAATTGTTTCTACCTGCCCTAAAACTCCTTGCTGTTCAACCTGGTCCTTTGTCTGGCGAGGATGTCCATCGTCTGGGGTTGACTTTTAGCTTGAAGGTGGCGCGATTGCAGGGACTAGTCCAGGGCTCCAGCCGTCCATTTGACGGTACAGTCGCTGTATCCACGAGGATAAAAAGATTGATAAAGGATCTATTTCCTGCTGCTACTGCCCGCGCTGCACTCCCTGGCACATGGGACCATGAGACGCTAGAATTTCTTGTTCCGGTTCCGGACTCCCAGGATAGTAGCATTGACTCGGATGAGCTTGACACTAGTTTATCGACGCTAGAAACTGCTAGCAAGAAAGGTCAAAACTTGTGCACTATGCTTCACCGTGACTAGTTAGAGACTTAAGAGTCACCGTTTTCTACTACATAGACTTATGCGGTAAATAGCCGTGTCTTAACCCCAGTTCGATAGTTCTTGTAGTACAATGGCTGACTCTTGAGTGTGAGACTCTGGTGGGGACTGGGCGGGACATAACACTCACGCCACATCAGCCTGGGGTGGACCTTTGTAAGGATTTCCCATCTCATCAAGTAATTAGGGTCCTTCACAGTACTGATT
>QLOK01043642.1:0-19242 GCA_003313805.1 Tricholoma flavovirens
CCCTTTTTATGATCAGGTCTCTGTGATAATGTGTCAGCTTTTTTCATCAAGCTTCCCACTTTGTGAATTAAGTGAAAATTGAAGCGTGATAAAAATAGTGCCCACCACACTTGTCGGTGATTTAATTTTTTGGTGGACATTATGTATTGGAGATTCAATTGGTCCATCCAAATTTCCAATTCATGTTTAGCCCCTTCCAAATAATGTCTCCATGCCTCCAATGCTCAGATTATTCCCAACATCTCTTTATCATGGACATCATAATTTCTTTCTACATCATTCAACCCCTTAGATAGAAATGTGCATGGATGCTATTTCTCATCTTCACATAGCATAGATAATACTGTGCTGGTGGCATAATCGGATGCATCAGATTCTACCCTTAGTGGTTGGGTAAAATCTACTGGTACTAATATGGGACCTTCCACAAATTTCCTCTTCAATTCCTTGAATGTTCTCTGCTGAGCTCTCCCCATTTCCAGACTACATGTACTCCTTTTCTGGTAAGATTGTGTAATGGTGCGGCAACTTTTGAAAAATTATGTACAAAGCATGGATAGAAGTTCGCAAGACCTAGGAACACTTGTACATCCTTGACCCATTCAGGATCAGGCCATGACATAATGGCTTCTACCTTGATCAGATCCATTTTGATTCCATTGGGACCAATGATCAATCCCAGGAACTCAATCTCTGCTGCATCAAAATTACACCTCTCGGCTTTCAAAGATAGATTGCTCTCCTGTAGCTTCCTCAACACTTCTTTTACAATTTCATCATGCCCTTCCTCACTTTCCATAAATATTAGAATGTCATCAATACATACAATGACAACATATTGATCAATTTCCTCTTTTAGAATATCGTTCATCATATTCTGAAAAGTGGGTGGACTATAAGTCATTCCGAAAAACATGACTAATGGCTCAAATGATCCTCAACATGTAGCAAAAGTGGCTTTCCATTCATCTCCTTCTTTGATGCGCACATTATTGTAACCCCATCATAAATCCAATTTCGTAAATCTCGTTGCCTTTCCAACCTTATTAATAATTTCTGACATTATAGGTAAGGGATACAAATTTTTGACTGTCCACTTGCTTAGATAGCGGTAGTCAGTGGGATTTTGATGGACATATATAGCCTTTCTCAATTGCTCATTACTGAAATCATCAACCTCTTTTTGCTCCTGCGGAGATAAGGGATATACTTTTGATTTCTTTGGCACAAATCCAGGCTTCATCTCAATTCCATGATCCCACAGTTTCCTTCTTGGCATTTTTTCTGATTCCTTCTTTTGTAACACTGATAAGTAATTATGATACTTCTCAGGTACCAACTCTTCCACGGTTTTGTCAATCTTTGGGGGATTTGGATTCCACAATTGCCCTCCATGAATAAACCAAAATAGATCATTGCGATCATTTTTCTCAATCATGATTGGTTTCTCCCCATTTGGCATTTCTTCATCAGGAATCTCCTCTACCATGACTGGATACTTCCCTGTGCTACTCTTCTCTCTTCTCACCTTCTTTTCCTTCTTCAACTTTCTACCAAATGCATTACACTCCCTAGGACAACGGTTCATTTTTACTTCCCCAGTTTTCCAATCAACACTAGGGTTATGTTTATGTAACCAATTGTACCCTATTATTAGATTAGTCTTTCCAAGGTCGCACACCTCAAATATGGCTCTCTCTTTGTGACCTTGGTAGGACATAATCAATGTCACCTCTTCAGTAATACTTCCTCCCTTGTTTACTGTTCCATCAATGTTATACAAAATTACAGGATGCTCAAGTTTACATGTGAAAATTCCATTGTTCTGGATCAATGCACAATTTATAAATAAACCAGTAGCACCACTGTCTAATAGTGCCTCAACATCTACCATTGCGTGTGTGTCAACTGTCTTCAATCCTACTGTCAACATTACTTCGCAATCAATGTGTGCTGAGCAGATAAAGGTTTTCGGAGTTTTCCGAAAGTGGCTATTTTTGGATTGATGATGTACTTCGCCTTTACTCTCGGTTCAGTTACGTAGTTTAGAAATGAAATTAAGGGCATAATAGGTTACTAGCGTAGAATCAGTTGGGTGGGGATGTGATTCATTGGTTTCCTCCACTGTTAATACATCACATTGATTATGAGTCTCCAATGGGGAAACCTTCACTGGGACTGCTCTGGAAAATTCTGCTCTTCTGTTGTCACCTCTTGAACCTGCCTCTTCTCTCTGCAAAACCTAGCTGTATGCCCCAATTGTCCACAATTGAAACATTTGATTGGGGGACATCTCCCTGCACAATCTACATCCATAGCATCTGATGTGTGCTGACTAATATTTGACTGATTAGGAAGTGTCACTTCCATGGCCAATGGCTGTGCCCTCATCTCAGGTACGATTGATGCCTTTCCTTTCTTGGAACTTTCTCCTGATGACTTTCCAAATTTAGAACCTGTGTGCATAGTATGCAGGTGTAGCAACTTTGACTCAGCTTGCTCTTGGCGATACTGCCAATCAAGCTTGAAAGCCCATTCGTACCACTGCTCCAATGTTGTAGGCATAACCAGTAGTCGATATATAGACTTGAACAAGGACGGATTAAGTCCTGCCTTCAAATATTCGATTAATGTGGCATCTCCTAAATTGGTCTGTGAAGCTTCAGCTTTAAATTGCAAAATGAATTCATCTGCTGAGGAAGACCCTTGCCACATGGTCTTCAATTTTCCTACTGCTGTTGCCTTCAGATTAGGATCTCTGAATTGAGCTTCCACTTTATGCAAAAAATCTTGGAAACGGCTCATGACCCTGAGCAATTTGATTGATGGCTTCATTTTTCCAAAATTGTGCCTTGCCTCCTTGCATATAAGATAGCACGAACATTATTTTGGATTCAGCTGTATGGAATTTGGGTTTGCAACCTTTAATATACAATATACCAGTGCCCCATTGATGCCCATGCAACTGTTGGTGTGGGAAGCACTTCTGTGCACCAGGGCTTTGCTTGTGAGACACACACATCCAGAGGGAAGGATGTCCGAAACTCAGCTGCCCAAGGACACATTGTCTCAGCCACCGGCTGCCTCACCATCAACCCTATTACCGCCCACACACCCAGGCATTTAGGCATGGTACCTGAAAAACTGCTGGAGCAAGCCACTGGAGGTGAAGAAATGTCTGTCTCATGGATGATGACAGATACAATGGATAGCATTGCGGGTGACATGGTCAGACAAGCAAGGCATGGTGTTTCCCTGCAGCAGATGGTATCATCGGCTATACACAGTACCCCACTTCACTCCACAACACCACCTATAGAATATGCCAACTTGTGCATGCCAGCCCAGAAATTTCTGGACAAAAATGGATGGAGGGTTGACAATAACCAGGACATGTTGATATGTCTGCAGTGTGGATGCATCATAAACCTGGAGAAAGTGCGGGAGCACATCATGGACTTCCATCCTGAAGTGAAACCAGATCATCAATTGCAAGCTCAGTTCATAGCAGCATGCAGTTTATGATATAACATGCTTATGTCCCATCCTGCACACCTGCTTGGTCCAGTGCGGGTTATTGCTGGGTTAAAACTACAGGAGAGGGTTCACATTTGTAGTGTTTTCAAATGGGGATTTGGTTGTGATAAAGATCGAGATCCATTGTGCATGTCCAAATCATTCAAGAAGCACACATGCAAAAAAAGGAGAGGAAAATGGGAAGCAAGAATTCTCTGTCTGCCTGGGGCAAAGATTTGGACAAAACTTCTCCTGGTTTGCAGTCATTCCAGATGATGACCAACCCATCCCTCTGCAAGATATTTGGCACGAATACCAGTCAAAGCAAGCATCATGCACGTCTTCCAATGCTGCCTCAATCCCTGATAACTACAGGGTCCTTAATCAGTTCCTCCAGAAAGAACAGTGGTTGGAGCATGTCCAAGGGCTGGATGGCTCTGTTGCCATAGAACTATGTTCCTGTTCTACCAAGGATGCAGTATTTGGCAGCCTCCCACATCGCGTCCATGCATTTGTTGCAAAGTACCAGGCAAAATATAACAGCCATTTTCTGCAATGACTGATTGGGACAAGACCTGGAAATGGACATGGGCAAAATCACCCTTGCCATAATAGGGCTGTCCACTATGATGTGCATCTAAAATATAGCAGATGCATCGATGGAGTGCTGGCCCTAATCCTGCGCAATGTTGTCAACCCAAGCAATCACTACTGCTTTGAGGTCCCACAGAAATTTTCCCAAGTCGCACAAGAGCTGTATGGTAAACTGCAAGCAAATCCAGATGTTGTTTATGATAGTCAGGAAGATGACAGGGAAGAGAGTAGCATGGAGGAACCAGATTCAGGAGATGAAGACCACTACCCAGACAGCGAAGCCTTGCCAACTGTCAGCCCTGATGTAGCACTCAATGATGATACATTGCCTGCTGAAGTTGAACTTGCTGAGGACCCTGCAGTAGAGGATGCATACCCATACAGGATGAGTGAGACACAGGTGTGCATTCTGCGACTCCTACAGCTCCTGTATATGCAGAATCTGAATGATGGCCCAGATGACCCTTTTAAAAATGTGTTTGTCAGGTACATAGTGCTGTTGTCCATGCGGCAGAGTGGACAGTGGTGTCTGGCTTCTGTCATTACACAGGTTATTGCAGGGATCCTGTTTGCAGGGCGCCTCACCATAGCCAAGATTATGCTTGAGCTGAAATCTTCAAGGCCTGGGACAACTCTCAGCATGTGAGTCAGTACGGGTCACTCATCATAAAGATGCTAACTGCAATAAAAAGTGTATATGACCATGTGTGCTCTTATTTGGAGGACATAGGTGAAGAGGTCATGCCGCAACTGTACCTGCTCAAGCAGGGACTTGGTTCCATCAGATCTGCACATGACCACATGATCTTTTCCAACTCACCTACCAACAATGGATGGTCAGCAACAGTCAATGGGATACATGTAACCTTAGAGGAGATGAAGAGAGTGCAAGATGAGCTGGTTGAGGATATTGAAGGATGATTGGACAACCTTCTCTGGGGATCATTCAGGATTTCCAATGACATTGAAATTCACGATGAACCAAGGGAGCTTCAAGCAGGCTGCAGCTTTGCAACAGATCATGGTAATCCTTGGAACAAAGAAAGCTTGGTGTTGAAGTACCTGATAATGGACTTGGAACGTCGTGTGGCATTTGCTCACATCAACAAACAAGGCGATGTGATTTGGCACCCCGGGGCTTGTATGAAGCGTATGCATGAAATTTACCAACTTCAGTCACTCATATTAATTGCCATCATCTTGACCACTGGTGAGCCTGCACGGGGGACTGAGTATGCCATGATGCTCTTTTCAAACATCGCTGCCAGATCCATCAGGAAAGTCTTTTGGCTGCTGGGCATGCTGATGTTCCATGGATTGTACAACAAAACAAGCCACACTAGTGGTGAAGACAAGACAATGGTACGGGTTCCACTTCCAAAGCTTGGGCTCTTGATTGTTTGATTCCTGGTCTACTTGTGACCCTTGTATGCCAAGTGGCAATATCACTTCCAACCTGCACTATATTCCAATGCACAGAGCTTCCTCCTTGCAGGACTTTATCGCCCTGTGACAGCAGGCAATATCACAATTGCACTGGTGAAATATACCAAGGAGCACTTGGGAGTCAGAATGATGATTGGGGTGTTCCAACAATACATGGCGTATATTACACAGTGGTACCCACAGCTGTTCAATGCGATCGAATTACCGACTACATCTGCAGCAAAACAACTAGGGCATACCAGCAAAGTTGACCGAAATAACTATGGAGCAGACAGGGAACTTCCTGTGGGCTTACCTGACTATGCTCTTATGGAAACAGTGCAAGTGAGCACTGTCATTCACATGATCTTTGGACACCTGCCCAGTCTTTTACAGATGTTACACAGGGAAAGGCTGCTGTTGCTCTGTTGGCGAGGACCATCCTGTCAATAATGCAACCCGACATATCATCAATCGCTCAAATATCCTGTACACCACCTGTACCCTCTGCTACGCCTTCAGTGCAGGTTATAGATAGCATTGCTGAAGCTGTGTCAGGCAGGATCATCCCTGAGCTCAATGCATGAAACTGGCAGGCTCTTGTACACACCCATGCCTCAGTTCTGGATCTGTGCTACCCCTTCAAACTGAGTGCCAATACTATAACCAAAAAACCTTCGGACAATATATTCCCACATCCATGTGCTACAAATGCTCCGGGAATCTGTAGGCTGCAAGGAGGGCGATATGTTGGGATTCAAAAACAGACAACAAGGGATAGTGACTCAACATATGATTGAGAACAAGCGCCATGTTATGTATGTCACTCCTACTGGTAAGTGTCACTCCTACTGGTAAGCATCTTTAATCTTTGAAATAAGGGCTCTAAATGTCAGTCAGAGATGCTTCTATGCTTATAGGTTGCATCCAAGGCTAAGTGAACAGCCATTGTTGTTCTGGGGTGAAAATCTCTTGCAACAGTATGTTGCAGATTGTAAGTCTGCCCCAACACAGACTCATGATATTTACCAACACTGAGGCTTGCATACACTCGCACACACTCGCCTGCAGTCGCCTGTGCTCACACATATCGAGACAACAACAACAATATTCACCTATCTCTCAATGACAACACATGAGAGATAGATACCACAAACCTTTCCCAACATTTATCTGCACTCACCTACTCAATGACAACACATGAGAGATAGACACCATGAATCTTTTCCAACACTTGTCTACACTTGCCTGCACTCACCTGCAGTCACCTGCGATCACCTGTACTCCCCCAGACTTAACCATATTCACCCATACAAAACCATATTCTCAATCAGGACATCTGAGATGTAGGTATCCAGACAATGATCTGATGCAGACCTTCCTGGACCAAACCACCTTCCACATCACTGCCAATACCTGACGTCCTCGCTCTTCTAAATATAGACACCCGAACATCAATAGATGATGTGGCTCCACACCTACAATGGAGATGCCCAATGTGTCCATCCAGAAACACACGATCATTCTTCATGTGGCTTTTGACTAGTGTTTGAAAATCTGATCTGGTCCGGTTTTTTTGACCCCAGAGGGGGCAACCATAGACCAGACCAGTTGCTCATATTCAATATATCTATGCAACTGAGAACCAAACCAGCATAGACTGGTTCATCTTGGTTGCTTACCTGTTGCTGGACCAGTTGCAACTGGTCCAGAGCTGAGTCAGTCCAGACCGATTTACAACTGGTCTATACCATGTATATACATATATTCTAAGGTACTAAGGGCCCCTTGCAGGCAAGCGGCCTGCGAGCGAGCACATAGATAATGAAATAAATAAATAAAAATAAAATAAACATCACACCCTCAGACATTCTGCAAGGGAAAGGCCAACATTGCTTGTGTTGCATTGTCCATCATTGTGGGCCATGGAATTGGTGTCGACATTGGCATCATCATTAGCATTGGCATTGTTGGTGTTGGCATCATCGTTCCACCCCACAGGCAGCTGCCCATGGGGCTGGAGCCAGAAGGTGTGTCGTCCGTCATCATGGTTGGGCCTGATGCTGTTGTCGTGTGCTGTTGTTGAAGCAGAAAAGAAAAACCTGCAAAATAGAAAAGATTGTCAGTAGCAATGGAATGAAGCAGAAGAACAATGAAAGTACTCACCTGTAATGTTTTGAGAGTCCCCTGGCCCTAGGCAATGTAACTGACACTTCTTGATGCCTGAATTTGTGTGCTCCAGTCCGTCGTTTGCCTGCCATGGCCTGTTGTTGTTATCATTGGGTGCCACATCACTGCAGTAGTTGTGCCCGCAGTGGTTTTCATTTATGGTGTAGCTGGTGGTGGTGGTCACATTGTTGTGGTGGTGGTTGCATTGGTATTTGCAGTGGTGGTGATGTCATCATCATTGGCTCTGCTGTTGTTGAAGATGGTGCCAATGATCCATCCTGGGAGCAGTGGCTTGTGAGGGTGGGCATCAGTGCTGGGTGGTCGTCATCTCTATTCGTCAGTCAGCCCTGTCGTCTGTTGTTGAAGATCCACCCCACAAGCAGTGGCTCATGAGGCTGGGGTCGTGGGGTCATTGTATTCACAGAGTTAAGTTTAAACCTACAAAATAGGCAAACAACATTAGTAGCAAAGGGAAAAATGAAAAAATGAAACAAAACATCATTACCTAGAATGAGAGCCTTCTCCAACACCGGTGTTGGTTGTTGAATGCATAAAATGCATGTGATGTGGCACATCTGCAGCCACACGTGTTGCTGTTTGGTGTCATTGAAGGGGCTTTGGGTGGTTGAGTTGGCCAGTTATGGGTGATCGAGGTGGTCATTTATGGATAGAGAATGTAGTGGTGGTGGTGAGGGATGGTGGTGGTAGTGGTGAGATGGTCTGTGGTCATCATTGATCAGTAATAATGGATCAATTGACAAAGCCTTAGCAACACATCAAAGACCGGTTGAGGTCAGTTGCAGTCGGTCTTTTAACAGTCTAATAATAAATTTGATTGCAATAGACCGGCAACCAGGTAATAACCAACCTTGGGCAACTGCAACTGAAAGTCTGGTTGCCATCAGTCTGGTTCAGTTGGGTTCATGGTCTTTTTTCGGTCCTATGCACCAGACTTTTAAACACTACTTTTGACTTACACAGTCAATCTTTTTACTTATACATATATATCTTTCATCTATGATCCCCAACCTTCATTCCCACTCCTGTGCAACAAAGGTATAGTACATATTTACTCCCTTAATTTGTAGTAGCTTATGTTCCCACTTCTGTGCAATGAAGATAACTTGATCCTGTCTCTCCAGTCCACCTCAAGTCTAGTTTAGATTGCCAAACCAGGCATCCTTCCACAGATGCTTGGGCAGCAATCAAACAGAACAATTTGAACTGGATCAGATTCCACCAGAAGGAGCTGAGAGCTGAGGTCTACTCAGGTTTGAGGGATGCTGCAATAGGTGACCAGGATCAAAACATCAACCTGGAAAATTATGGCAGCTGCATCATTCTTCCATCAACTCACATGGGCAGTAAAAGATACATGAATCAGCTCTTTCAGGCTTCCATGGACATCTGTAGGACATTCAATAAGCCAGACATCTTTCTGACAATGACAGCCAATCCAAACTAGCCAGGAATCCAGGAGGCTCTGTTGGAAGAGGATCCTCCACAAGCAGGTTTTACTGGCCATAGATGGAAGCAGACAGCCTCTGATAGGCCAGATATCGCTGCACATGTCTATGAGCAGAAAAGAATGCTCTTCTCAAGGAAATAAATGGTGGCATCTTCAGGAAAGCAGTGGCCAATATCCACACCATCGAGTTCCAAAAGAGAGGCCTTCCACACATCCATTACCTTACATTTTTGGATCCTGCAGACAGAATCCATAATGCTGAACATATCAATTCCATTGTATCAGCTCAACTTCCTGATCCAATCACCCAGCCTTTGTTGTATGAAACTGCAACAACTTGCATGCTTCATGGTCCCTGTGGTGACCTCAAACCAAATGCTCCATGCATGGTCAATGGCAAGTGCAGTAAAAAATACCCAAAGCAGTTTAGGAAACACACACTCTTCACTAACAATGGATATCCTGATTATGCCAGACCTGACAATGGCAGAACAGTTGAGAAAAATGGTTACATCTATGACAATAGAGATGTAGTCCCATATAATGCTTATTAGCAAAGTATGCATTTCTTATCATAAATGTTCTGCACTTTATTGTCGCCATATAGTTTAAGGTGGGTCCCTGGCCTGGAGTGTTTGAACGAGGAGCTCGAATCCGACTGCTTCTGCCCAAATGATGTCGTGGCTGTCAGACTTCCATCCAGGGAGGAGACGCCATGCTCGCCATTTGTCACCAACTGTGATACCAATGCCGACACAGAGCTGGCATCGGAATATGCCTGTAGATCGACAAGGATGGATGGCCCTGGGATGGAACGAGAGAGGACTGGGAAGAGAGGGTTTTTTTCCACCAGATGAGGTCATTAGCAGTGTTGCATGGTGCATGATGGGGAACAAAAGGGCAGTTGTTGAAAGACCCAAGCATGGCTTCCAAGCTCATGAGATAAGCTCGCCCCCTTGGGACCACGAGGGAGGCATGCGGTAGTTTTCCATACAGCTTTTGTGTGTCATCAAGGACATGAGTTGTCCATGAGGCCCAGTCTTCAATCGCATCAATGTATTATTTCCTTTTCTTTTCTGAAGGGATTGAAATGGTCCACATTTGGATATCCCACATGAAACCCAGGTATGGGACTGCATTATAGGTGAAGCATGAATCATGCTTAGAGCGAGGTGATGCCACCAAGAAGTCTTGGAAGGGTGAGCCAGCATCTTCATCAAACTCCATGACATGCCCATCTGGCATGGTCTCCCCTTGAAACCAGTATCTACTGCCATCTTGTAGTCTACCCCCATTAGTAATGATGTGCCTGTTCCACTTTTGATGCTTTTTGTTGTAGGCTGGGAGGTGTCTGCACAGGATTCGGAAAAATATATGGTCATTGACCCACTTGGAAAGCAGACCAATGCCAGCAACTCAGAAAAGATCCACCACTGCATCTGCAACCAATCCATGGATACCTCCTGCTGAGGTGAGCCTGAAGTTGTCATTAGTGTTGATTGCAAATTGATTGGGTTCTTGTAGCTTGACAACAAGGCTAGGCCATTGGGCTGGGAGGACAGGGATGGTGCAGTATGCCTTGGCAACATCATGTATTGATGCCTGGGAGCCTTCAGGGAGATGCCATATGAGTGTGCATGGTGTTGTGAAGGTTCCCCAGGTGCAGGGGAAGAGACTGGAGTAAATATAGTAATTAATAGATGATACTGTATGCTGTCTTGTGGCAAGCACAGAATAGAAAAATTATGTACAGCTCAATATCTATCAGCCTTTCCAGGCTTGGGGATGAGAGACAGAGGTGAGGATTGGAAAGGACCGTCTTTGGAGCAAGGTCCAATGTACTGACCAGAGCTGAACTCTCAATCCATAATTTCTTGGTACTGTCTCGTATGTACATAAAGGGTAGGGCTATTATAAGGGGTGAAAGTCGAACTAATAGGATGAATACTGGCATCAAAACTGAACTGAAGGCTTTGTGGTATGAATGGGTATTTCTTGAGGAGCTTATATTCTGTGAGCAGGCTGAGCCATGCTTCATGATGGTATGGTGTGAGTGCTCTATTCTTTCTGTGTTTGAGGACATTCTTGAGCTCCATGACCATTCTTCCCACACCCTGAACAGTCATGACAGTGGCCTGCTCCGAGGTTGGGCACAGCCAAGGGTCATTGCCAGTCAGAACAGACAATGGCTCCACCCAGGTTGACAAGGTGACCTTGTTCGTTTCTCTGGCAATGGGCCTTTTCACCACCTCACAGTGAGCCTGATGAGCACCTGTGGATTTCGTGATGGTGCCTTCCCAAGCAAATGGCGCAAGCAGATGGGACTTGTGTGCTTGCACCTGCATGCAAGATGATTTTTGTCAGCTCAAGACTGTACAGTTAGGTGAGTATGCTCAGCGTTTTTGAGGGGAGTCCTGGTATGGTGGCAGAGAGTGGGATGGGAAGTGGTTGGCTCAAAACTGCTGGGACACCTGGAGCCCCATATCACATCACTTGTTATTTCAGCTACTACTAGGGGAAGAGCCTTGGGAGGGCATGAGGGCCTCACGAAAGGTTTGCATCTGTTATGTATGCCAGGGTACAAAGGTAAGTGTACATACATATTGTGTAAATAAGAAGAGGCAATGCATGGGGAGCAGGGCAGGTATTGTATGTTACAAGGTGTAGCAGGTGAAGACACAGGTCATGGTGGGAGAGCCCATGGTGTAGCATGTAGCAAAGAAAGGGCACAGGTGTGGCATGGCCCATGTGTAGCAGGGTACAATATCCTGGTGTGGCACAAGGACCAGGTGTGTAGCATGAGGAAAGGGTGAGGGTAGGATATGAGGGGAGAGGGTAAAAAATGGGTTGCATTAGTATGACATGACTGTCAGGGGAAAAAGGGTGGGGGGACTGACCTCTCTTTTATTCTCTGCATGTACCACATCCCAGATTTCATTAGCAATGCTCTCTAGTAGGTTGAGGTCGATGATGGCAATGTTGAATCCCCCATCACCTTCTTGTTTCAGCCAGTCATGCCAGTGGCATTGAACTCAAGCTTGGTATGTAATAACAATTTTTCATCATATGATCGTCCCCAAAAAGGACTAGCTTCAAGCAATATGAAAAAATGGGCAAGGGCATCAACATGCTTTTGGAGCCATCCAGCATTGCTGAGGTGTCGGAGGTAGCTCATCTTTGTATATGTAATTTGAGCCCAGGTGAGGTCTATATCTTGGACAATGTTTTTGGAGGCTCAGATGGTGGAGATGGATCGGAAGGAATTGAAATAACCTATCTTGGAAAGTCCATATGTGTTGTCTGCTTCCATGCATTGGTTGTTTAGGGCATCAAGACAGCCTTCCCAGGTGAAGTAAAATAATTCAACGTAGTCAAAATTTTCAAGTTTGTTGATGGCATAGGTGGATGGATGGGGAGCAATGTAGGGGCCTATGGAGGAGTTGACATTAAAATTGTTGATTTTGGGCCTTTTCTTTTCTTGTTCATGGTGGGCAGTGTCCAGCTCATCTTGTTCTAGCTCCCTGGTGAGACAATCTTCCTCATCGGCGGCTTGTTGGTCTTCTTCAACTTGTCGTTCCCATGCTTCCTTTCTTGCTTGGTTTTCCTGACTCCAAGCTTCAGCCAGCTGTGTTATAGCTTCTTCTTCAGTGGCACCTGTATTAGTTATTAATGTACAATGGGGGTTGTAGTGTGGACTGGGAAAGTTGGGGCAGACTTCAAGTCCTGGATTTCTTTTGATATGAGGCATTGAGAGAATGGATGTTGAGGGCAAAGGAGCATAAGGTTGATGTTGGAGGATATAAGGAGGGTTTCAAAGAAAAGCAGCAAGAGCAGAACAGGACTGCCCACTGAATGCTGGCAAATGTTGTTGTGGCACGGAGGACAAGGGAACACGTTCCATGCCACACAATCACCCAAAGACTAAACTCTAATCTTTTACTCATGCCTCATTACATAATAGAGCCACAAAATTTGCTAAGAATTGTAGACATCCCAATAATTTCACATATGGATTACTGCGATTGGGTTCATTGTCATCTGGATTAGGTGCTAGCATAATATTTGGGTCAATTGGTATGCTGAGAGGGTTCACATCAGCCATTCCCTCTTTGTGAAGAACATTTTCAATATATCTCTGTTGAGAAATAGGTATGGAGTGTTCAGTTCATGTAACTTAGATCCCACTGGTCTCCAAGCTCAGTGACTTCCCATTCTGAGTGAAAAGTTTTCTTTGTATGTTCCATTGTTAAATCAGATGAAGCAAAGAGCAATGAGTCATCTGCCCATACAGCCATAATTCCAAAGTCATTGCCATCCCACCATATATATGCGCATGGCTGAAAGTAAGCATTGATCATTGTGGGCCTTGAGTTTATCATCAAGTTAATTATTCCACTTGCATCCTGCCTGTTTTAATCCATAAAGAGTTTTAATCAACCTACATACTTGGCCTGTTCTATTTTCACATCCTTCTGGTTGCCACATATAGATTGTCTCTTGTAAAGTGCTGTTTATGTATGTGCCCTTGATGTCCATTTGATGTACTTTGAGTCCCTTCTCAGATACAAGAGCTATGATTGCACATAAGGTGTCCATTCTTATGACTGGTGAACTCCATATAATCATATCCAGGTCATTGAGCATATCCTTTTGCCACTATTCTTGCTTGATACCTGATTACTTCTCCATTTTTATTTGAAAACCCATTTGTTTTTTATTGGTATTGCATTGGGAGATTCCTGAACAAGTTTCCAAGTTCCTTTCTCCATCAGCAAGTCCAATTCAATAGTCATGGCCTTATTCCATTCAGGCCAGTCAGGAGAGTTTTGAGCATCCTTAGGACTCATGAGTTCATCACCAGCAATTATTGTGTAGACTTATTCCATTGATAATAATATATCCTCTTCTTCATATGTGAAAGGATCATGAAGGTATTTATAATTGGTATGAATTCCACATGTTTTCCACAGTTCATTAATGTCTATGTCTCCCTCTGATTCATTCCATTTTCACTTCTTTTTGGATGCAAGGTTCCAAGTTAAATCATCAGAAACTGTTATACCCACTGGCAGTGTGCCATTTACAGACTCCCCCTCATGTGGTAAATCAGGTGTAACATCAATGTACTCAGGTGATGAAGGTCATTCTGGGGGATTAATATTATGGAAGTTTTGAGAGGTAAGTACCTTTCATGTTTGCACATTATAATAATTGATTTTGGCAGCATCTTGCAGTTTTTCTTCCCCCCTTCTAATAATACCCATACAGGGCTTCCAAATTCATGTATATGTGACACATTGGGTTTTTTATTATACCATCCCTCATAAGGTGTTGACTTTGGCAGGTGTCTGGTAAATGATCAGTTGGGGAGATAAGTGGTGGGAATGATCACATACTCCCAAAGAAATTCTGGAAGTTGGTTGGCAGTTATCATAGCATGGGATAATTCAACAAGTTTCCTGTTCATCCATTCAGCAATGCCATTCTGTGAAGGTGAATATGGTGCAGTTAATCAGATTTGTATACCATGTTCATTACATCATCCTTCCAACTAGGGAATAACATGGGTATGGTGAAAACCACGGTGTTTGGGTCACAGGGTCTGCAGGTACAGGTACAGTATTGAGAATTGCTGACCTGCTGACTACCATGACCCATTACCATGGTGTCACAGTGTTGCACAGGTTAAGACCCCAACAATGATGAGAAAGGCTCAGCAAGCAATGCAAAGGGCCCAAACAATGATAGATGTTATTTGGGCTCTGGGTATTTTTTATATATCTTTTGTTCTTGTTGGTTTCTAACTACCTAATGATTTTATTCCATTTTTAGGTTCTGATATATAATCACAAGATAATGCCATTGATGGCACACCCCCACCACTGCTGCAAGCCTCTGCTCACAGGGTGGATAACAACTGGGCTGGGAACCAGGGGGAGTGAGAATAGGCACAACAGCAATGAAGGGCATGAACAGAACTGCCAACTGCTGTCACAAGCAACTGCTTGTGGGGTTGAAATGGGGAGCAACAGAGATGGTAAGAGGGCCAGAATGCCAGGATGACAATGAGGATGACAACAATGGACAACAACAACAATGGACAATAGCAACAACAACAAACAATAGCAATGAAAACAGACAACAGCAACAACAATGGACAATGGCAACAGCAACAGCAATGGACAACAGCAATGACAACAGAAAATGGCAACAACAATGGACAATGGCAACAACAATGAATGAGGACAACAATGAAGGACAACAAAGGGACAACAATGGTGGGATGACCAACACTGAGGAGAAAAAAAGGCCCAGGAGTTATCCATGATGACTCTTGGGCCATATGTAGGTATGTTTTTTTCTTTCTCATTTCATCTTTTTACTAATGAAGTTTTTTAAGTACAAATTTTAACTATCAACAACAGTAACAATGGAACAATGGGGTGCAACACAAATGACAGGATTGCCATGGAATGAATGACAGCAACAACAACTAGGGGAAGGATAGTGGTGACAACAGGAAACACAATGACCAGCACTGACCAGCACCATTGTGAGCCCCTGCTCACAGGGTGGATCAAGGGGGGGTTGACAATGGATCACCAGGGTATGATGATGGGGAGGAGCAGGGGAAATGGAAGGGGCACAGCAATGAAAGAAGGAAGATGAGGCACGACAACAGGATGACAAGCCAGGGGGCAATAACATGGATGACAAGGACAAGGGGAAGACAAGGTGATGGGACAATGGGATGACAAGGTGACGGGACAAAGGAATGATGAGGTGAGGGGGCAACAGTACAAGGGGATGAGGGACCATGACAAACACCAATGGAAGGGGCATGACGACAAGAGGGACCAAGGGAAGATGAAGGCACCCTTGCATTTTTCGTGATGGTTTTTTTTTGTTTGTTTCATGGCCCCTCTTGTGTCTTCTACCCTCACATTGGTATTGATACTTGTGTTGTTGTCCTCCCCTCATGTTGGTAGGAGGGAATTAGTCAAATTCATGGTTACCCTCTAGTTAATAATAAGTTAAGACTACTTACACTATCTTTAGTGACATAGAACATCAGAAACAAGGCAAAAAATACAGCCAAAATGATGGTGTATATACACAGTGTTGTACCTGTGGTGTTTCATGACACACCGTGGTAAGAACCTGTCACCACAGCTGTGGTGTCAGAATGGGTGCGGTGTTGGTGGGTATGGGTGCAGTACATGCCAAAGTCACCCATGGTGTGACCTGTGTTACACCCTACTTCCAACTTCTCATTCACAAATTATTTTCCACAATCAATTTGAATTCCTTTTGGTTTTCAGTTCTGAGTTATTTGATGCACTAAATAATTAATAACTCCCTGTGCTGAGTCAGATTTCTCCTTCAAACATTGGATGGTTATGTAGCACTTAGCATTGTCCATGAATAGCAAATAGTATTGATTGCCATTAATAGATTTGATCACATATTTTCCCCATAAGTCAATATGCATCAATTCCCCAGGTTTGGTACTTCTTTGTGTCATTTTGGGAAAAGGTTCAACATGTTGTTTAGCCTCAGTGCAGGCTATACAGTCAAGTTTAGGTGACTTTAAATCAATGTTGAATCTGTCCACTAGTTTGTTGTCTCATAACTTTTGAAGTCCTGAATACCTGATATATCCGAAATGTTGGTGCCAGGTTTCCCAATTTGGCAGCACATCTGTCCCAACAAATGTTTGATCAGCATGTGACTGTTCAGCATTTGAAGAAGTTTGATGTGTTTGTCAAATAACCATCCTCATTCTGTATAAATGATTACCAGTTTTTGTTCCTTGTGCAATTGTTTTGCCATCTTGTGTAGTTAGAGTTATTTGTCTGTTTTCCCTAATATATCTTCCTCCAGTGGCATGCCATCACCTCAACAAATTAAATTATTTCACATTCCAGGCACATGTAGGACATTTTCCAAATGGAGAATATAATTACAAGCATTGCATGTTGAAATTAATTCAACAGTTCCATGCCCACAATACTTGCTTCTTTACTGCCTATGCCTGTTATGGAAATATTCCTCAAATGCATGTAATTAGTAAAGGCTTCTCTTTGATGCATTATGTGAGATGTTGTAGCTGCATCTGTGAGCCAGTCATAATAGATCAATCTCTCATCATTAGCATTTGCATTACAGGTGTTGTAAGAATCAAAATTATACATATCTTCATCAGCCATGAATGTAATATATTCTTCAGATATGTTGGACTCCTCTGTATCCTTCCCTTTATTCTTTTCTTTGTCCTTCTTTTTACCCCAGCAGGTCTTTGCTTGATGACCATGTTTCCCACAATTCTGACATTTGTTCACATCAAACTTACAGCACTTGCTTGACCAATGTCCCATATGTTTGCAATGATCACAATTATTCCTGTTATGGGATCGCATCACTCGAATCCTGCATTCCTCTCATAATAAACCTATAAATGTTTCAGATAATATCCATTGATTTGGGTCAGGATCATTAGGGTCATATAGCATTACTATTATAGGGTTCAATAAATGTTTGCCACATCAAGGGTAGTGATGCTGAGATGATTGATTTGAAGCAGGTGTCCACTACATGAAATTCAGTGTTGGGGAATTTATTGATATGGTCGCAATAGGATTTAATGGTGTCAAGATGTTTTAGGAGGTTGGCTGTGTCATATAATTTTGTCTCATATAACATGCACTCTATGTGGTTAACCATCTGATGTGACTTGTTTTTGTGAGTAACCACCAGGGCAGGATACATCTCCTCTGCTGTGGTTTTCAATCTGACATGATCCATCTGTGAAGAAGAAGAAGTGACATTTTGAATTATTACTTGTTGTGCCGAGTGTCATTCCAGTAATATCACAATTAATAAAAACTCTGCTCATTTGCTCCTTCCACTCATGCCAATTTTCATTTGTAATGATTGTGATCAGAGACCTTGCTTATGTTTTAATAATCTATTGTCTGTATTAATTCAACTCCCAGCCAAAAGTCAAAGCATGCAGCAGAAATTCTCAAGGCTGTTAATATATTCTTTGACAAGGCTGAGTTTCTCAATAAACTGGTAAAAATCCAAGAATATGCTCCATTTGCCATGTAATACCTTAGATATGCCAAAAATTCTGTCTTCAATCCAGCACTCAATGCAAAACACCCCCAAAAGGTCTATACACCCTCATTCTCACTTCAGTTACAGGTTCCATTTTCTTCCCTTGATGACCATCATTGATCATTATCCTGACAGGTGAAATGTGCTTTCACAGTGTTCATGAGGGATAGTTATATTGAGCCTCCATTATAGGGACTGCCATGGATGGCCATCATCCAGTTGAGCATCCGTGGATACCATATATGGATGGATGGCAATGGATATGGATATCACATGGGTGATATCCATGGATGAATGAATGGTTACCATATAAAATTATAATTACTATATAAAATTTCAAATGGGTAAGGTATGACACAGGTATGGGTAAACCCTTGATAATGTGGTCACATGACACATGTGTACACTCAGGTATGGGTATGGGTTCCGGATTGCTGTACCTGAATTTAAACTTATCTAATTTCATCCCTTGTTCCAACTCCTGAGTGTGTGATTAGCACATACTCTTTTATTCTGGGCAACAACAACAACCACCAACCCCTCCCTCACTCCACAGAGAGTGGAGGGTATTCCTGGTTCGTTCTAGGTGACAACAACCACTCCCTCACTTCAGAAGTGAGCAGAGGGTGTTCTGTTTCATCCTAGGCAACTACTGTTACCAACACCCCCATGTTGCCTCAAATGCAAGCAGGGGGTTCATCTCATCCACCATCAACTACCAACACCTTAGTTAGCAACCACAACAGTCAAAATGGGCCCAAATGACATCTATCATCGTTTGGGCCTTAGGTATTTTTATATCTTTTGTTCTTGTTTCTAATCTAACTAACTAATGTTTTATTTGATTTTTATATATTAATTAAGGCTCCAACCGTTCTATCTATATAACTGTTTTACACAGTTTATACCATATATGTTTACATTTATGTATACCCCCTTGTCACCAGAGC
>QLOK01043645.1:0-27351 GCA_003313805.1 Tricholoma flavovirens
ATCTGCCGAGGAGCCGCCTCACTTAAATTTTCACTTTGGATTGCCTGACGTTCACCTTAAAAGAACGAGTCCTCGTACCTCGGACTCGTAAAAGAAGTTCAAGAAGATGAAGAAGAAACGTAGTTAATCATGTTCTATTCTATGTAGATTAGTGCCTAGAGATAGGTTTATAGCACACGCAGGCGTTTGCGGCACCCCCCAGAGCTTTTGGAGGCTAGATCCTCGAATCCAGACAAATTTGGCCCTCAAAAATGCTAGATCCGATGTCCAGACAAAAAAAAAAATGTCCGTCGGCTAGGTGGAAATCCAGACAAAACTCGCCGAAATTCAGTACTTTTGGGATCTAGCCTCCATAAGGGGTTATCCAGGGTCCTGGCCCGGGATCACTACACTTGACTTGAACCTCTCGCTAAATATGTCTTACTTGCCGACAAGGCTGATCATACCACTGATGATCTTGTTGCAGAAGAGGTGCAGCCTTTGGGTCTTGAAGTTCAGCCAGGTTCAGGTAACACTTTTAGTGTCACTGCTAGTGAGGAAGAAGATGCTGTTTAACTAAGACACTGAACTCGTACTTGTACAAACACTTATCCCATGTAATTCTAACTTATCTGTACCGAACCGCAACCACCACTATTTTAAAAGTCGGGGACTGGCGCTCGCGCCACTACGATTTATGTACCGTACTACTCGTTGGGGGGGAAGGAAAATCACTGAGGCTATCAATCGTGAGTATGGTTGACGTGCTCGGACATGTAACCACTAGATTTGGAACGGGGCGAAAGTGGTCCCCCTCGGCCAATGAAGTCCCGCGTGAATGCGTGGTCTTGAGAGAACCCTCACGGGCAAAACAGGAGACTGTCGCATTACATTTGCCTAAATTAAGAGAAAAGCAGTTATGGGGGCTTGAGGATCTTATTCTATAAGAAGTGTCAAGTCCCGAGGGTATATTCGGGATCGCGGCAGTCACGGAATCCGAATTTGCACCTTGCCATGCAACTAAAACACCCTGTTTGATCTCTACGCTTTGAGTTTGGGCTCGCTTGATCTCGTACGGAATCTCAAGCCCTTCGTCAAAGCTATTCTGGATACTGGCGGAGGAGGTCATTGAGGATCGAGGACTTGCGGAGGAAAAACTCTCGATAACATCGGTCATGGTTGCCTGAGACGTTGTCGATGCTTCCGATCCTCGTCTCGATCTATGGTTCAAACCAAGGATTGAGCATCTGTGATCGACTTGACGAAGTGTGTCGACCTCGAAGGATGCATCGGATGGCAAGGGTTCCGCACTAGATAACAACGACTGCTCTGCTGGAGCAGCACCGTCCACACTCCAGCCCGAAGATGACTGGTCACGAAGTGCTATGGTCAACGCAAGTGCAATGTCCTCTTCCTCGACCCGAAGACGCCCTTGAAAGTCATCTCTTTTGCAATCTGTTCCGGATACAAGTTGTTCTGACGGAATACCTGTACTATGTTCCGCAACCGTCGGTACATTGGATGGCACACTATAGGATGATTGCCTAACAACAAACAGTTTTCGTACCCAGTTGTTTGAGTGCACTGTACAAGTGACCGCGTGCCACGTCGGATTGTCGCAATCGGCTCCAGCGAACAACATTTCTTTCCCAAGTACACTTGTTTCTTTCTTCAAATTTGATCGGTGACGACAGCAACGCTTGGGGCCTTTGACTTGCGCACGGCCTTTCCACTTCCGCAAGGATTGCGCCACAAGAATTATCCCGAAACCTATTACAAGACATAAGAGAGCGCCAGCTATAATGAGCGCTATGTGCGTATTTGAATGATCTTTTCGGTGCAGTAGAGATGAGTTTGCTGTAGTTGTAAATGAACTTGCAGGTGGGATGATAGTCGGGTGAAGACTTGGATGCACAGCAGTCTTGGCCGAGGAAATAGCTTCAGTTTCGATTACAAGATGCGAGTCTTCTCGGCGGAGGCGCGACTTCAAAGACGGCGGAAGTCGTTGTCCATAACACGGATGGGTTCGCTGTGCAAGTCGTACGCACATTTCTTCTGATCGATGTTCACGAAACGATGAAACCGACCGCTGATGTAAATCCGCCACATCAGTTTGACCTCTGAACTCGGAGCTAGAGCCTGTATTATCTTGCCTGACAGGTGCCATGGGGAGGGAGGTACAAGGGAGTGAGGAACGTGGGTGAGCGTAAACAACGTGTCTGCAGAAGTCTAACCAGTGAGAAAGCCAGCGCCGAGGTGGCTGACTGCTATCCCCTCAACAATTATGATATTAAGGAAATTACCATACGAATTACATTATCGCCTGAAATTATTAGAGTATATGCGGAGAAAATATATTGCGAATCGTCTCTAGTTCTCCCTCCAAGACTTTATATTCTGAACTGAGCCTCGCTAACTCTTCCAGATCCATCAACTCGACGTCTCCATCAGAGTCGGTAATCGACCCAGCGCTCATAATATCGCTCTTAAGCATGCTGTCGATTTTCCCCTTCTGCGCAACCAGTGTCTGAAATTTTGAGAGGTACTCCAGATACGACGTGCTGTATCTCGCTCGTAGGTTGGCATGGTCGGTAGGAAGCGGTCGCGATTCATGTGTATGCGAATGGCCACGTATTTGTGAGGGTGCAGCGGGGACGGCAGGGCTAGCACGGTGGATTGTCATTGGAGGGGTTGGAAGTGGACCAACGGATACAGCTCGCTTGGATGAGCGAACTAGGCGCTCATCTTCAGACGAAGTGTAGACGGGAGATCGGCGACGAGTCTTATAAACGACCTTAGAATCATCTCGTTTACGAGTTTGGTTGGGAGAAGACGGTGTGGACTCGGGAATAGATACCTTTCCTCCTTGGGTCGAAGTCCTTGAAATATCTTTCTTGATCTTGGGCAGCGGTGGTTGTTGGGGTAACGGTGAAGTCTCCCTTGTGGCCTTGGGTCGAAATGCTGGAGCCAACTCCGACTTCTTCGGGGGCGATGAATCCTTCACCCTAGATTCTTCTCCGGTCGATGTGGTAAAAACCAGTCCATTCTCCAATTTCCTTGTCTTCTGCGACGTTGATCGCGAACTAGTCGTCTCGTAGTCATCATCGTCAATGATAGCTTTCTTTCGTTTAAGTGTAGATGGAACCACTTCCTCGCCGTGGTTGCTCTCGGAAGCACCTTGCACTCTTGGCCTAGGTGTTTCCCTGCGAAGGACGTTGGCGTGTGATGCTTGCTTTTCCCTCTCCGAATCTGTACCTCCACCTGCATCTCTGATCTTTCTGATGCGTTGAGGCGGCGTGATGGATACACTCTTTCTCTCTGGACTGGCCGGCTGAGGAATGCGGTGAGGAGGCTTTGGATGGGGCGGAGGAGGTTCTGTGTCACGCATTTCTCGAACATCGGCCATTTTCGTACGGGAAGGAATCATATGGCTTGAGGACTCTCTAGCAGTAATCGATTGCGTGTCTTGAAAGGTGGATTTTCCAATTCTGAAACCAGACCCCGGCGTTTTACGGAGAGGAACGACCGGCTTAGGAGGAGAAGGTGAAGGTTGATCATTGATGCTGCTCGTCCGTGGCGTTGCTCTAAAACTCTCATCCTTCATCTGAATTTCAGCCTTTGAATGAGTCCTTGGTTTAGCCTTCTTCTCTTTAATCTCCTTTGAAGACACCCCCCGTTTCCGAACGTCCGATTTGCCAGTACCCGACTTCGCTTCATCGGTGGAAGACGCGGGGTTCCGGGCGGGACCTGCCAAAGACGATGATGCAGAAGGGGCGCCCGGTGCACTGCTTGATAGACTCCGATACATTACATGCTTCCATGCGGGATCACTTTGAGATATATGCAGACTGTCAAGTTTCTGCCTTCCAGTCCGAGCCATCCCAATCCTCTCTGACTCGGTTAATTTTGGCCATTCATATGGACGGACTTCAAGCCAAGATGCTGTTTTTAGACGCCATAATCGTAAGCCAGGATCATCATCTTTTTTTGAGGAAGGGATTGGTTCCGCCACCTGAGGACAACAACTCATCACATGTTTGCATGGAAGACGGGCAAAAGGCGCACCCTTTCCAAGAGATCAAATAATTCACGCCGCAAGGAAGAATTACAATCCAGCCCTCCTACCATCCTTACAACGTGATCTTGCGTCCTCTCTGAAACGGCTAAACAATGCACCAGACGTTTGCGAAGAGAATCATCCTTGTTTGATGGTTTGGGAGGTGTAGGTGTTAAGGATGAAGAGACAGAAGCAATTAACTTTGCTTGATCAGACGGACGGATAGCATTACGAAACATTGTTGGGACATCTTTCCGTTTTTTAGCATTCGATCTGGGTAAATCGGGGGGATTATCGATGAGCTTGACTTTGCGGTCTCGCTGTTTGGCAGCATCCATAGTAACTTCACGGATCCTGTCCTTCATTCTCTCGTCAAGCTCTCGTTCGATGGTGAACTTTCCGGTAACGTTAGCGTAAAGTCTGAGAGGGGCCATTTGGCGTGCAGCAGACGGAAGACGGAGATATAGCTCGTGTGGACTGTCCTCCTTCAAGGAACGCATGGGGAAGAAAGATTGGCCGATGTAAATGCCCTGTAGCAAAGGTCAAAAACAAAGGCTGAAATGAATATAAGAAACGAACAGGATTATCACTAAATTCGACATCCATGTTTTGAGCAGCCAATTCTAGGGCATCAAGAGTTTCAGCAGACATGCGAACAACCATAGCCTGTCGTGACTTTGCCGAAACCATTTCGCTTGGAGAAGGTTGGGCGAAGAGAGGGAGAGTGCAATCTGGAGGGAGAGGCATGGTCCAAGGTTTGATTGTTTTGGAATGTTGTGCAGACCCCTTCACCGCACGTTCGTTCGTTGCCGTGGTGCCTCGTGCGCAATCGTTCCAGGCGTTATGTACGTACGATCCAGCCAATCCGTTAAATAAGAGATGCCATATCACTCCGATTCACATCCGCCCTCCATGTTCACCCCTCATCTCATCCCTTTACTATGCTGTCTGTTCGTATCCGTCATTGTCGCTCGTTTCTTCGAGCCTCAGTTCAAATTTATCTGGTATTGCTTTATACGGCCCTTGGGATCAGTAGATCAGAAGGCTCGCCTCGACAAAGTGAGCTCATTTACCTGGCTCCATTCCACATCTGATGCAACCCTCCGCCGTGACGTCAGTTCTACAAAGGCCAGGCGGATATCTACGACCAGACGCGTAGTTCTCTCCTCCGAGGGCGCAATACAATGCTGAGCTTATCAGCTAGCCACCTCCGTGCACTGCGAGTTTCCTCGCCAAATAAGAGACTTGTATGGATAGATATCGGTGGTGGAACAGGCATGTTATTTTTATTTTTATTTTCTCCATCTCAAGCACTCAGCAGGCTATTAGGCCATAACATCGAACGCATGCATAAATACCTTCCCATCCCTTCATTCGATGCTGTCTATGTTGTCGATCTCTGTGAACCGCTACTCCAAGTAGCCCGAAAGCGTTTTGCGGACAAGGGATGGAAAAACGTGACCGTTTTATGTCAAGACGCAAGCCAGTTTTCCCTTCCGGAATGGTCTGATGGTAAAGATCCAAAGGGCTGTGTCAGCTTCGTCACCCTGAGCTACTCGCTTTCCATGGTACGCTCGCTCACACTTCTCCCCACCTAAATGACTCATTATTCATTCAGATTCCCAGCTATTATACATTGCTTGACCGAATTGACTACATCTTATCCCCTCCAGATGGGCTGCTCGCGGTAGTGGATTTTTATACAGCAGGAAAGCAGCCCTCACTTCACGAAAAAGCTATTGGTGGCACTAGCAAAGAGTGTGGATGGCTTTCGCGTTGGTTCTGGCAAATTTGGTTTGATTTCGATCATGTATGTGGCACCCCATGGGCATTTGCATCGTCCGTTGACTTTTCTCAACAGGTATCCTTGAGTCCAGCCCGTAGATCGTATCTCGAGTACAAATTCGGTACCGTCAGTCGCAAAAGCAGTCCTCCATTCATCGCACGGCTTGATCCTCATTTTTCCAGGTCAAAAGTTACAATGGCCGAAACCGATTTATCCTTCCTTTCATCGTTAGAATGTTCGTCTATTGCAGACCCTTTCCTTACTGTATTAACTGATTTATCAAATATTAAATAGTCCCTACTACATTTGGCTTGGTCGGCCTCGTTCCTGTGACGTGACACAAGCTTGCCACGCATTTGAAATTGAAGGAGGAAACTTGATTGGGAATTGCTCCCCTACCTTGTCGCGACAAGACAACAAAGAATCAGAGATTGTGCCGCCTCTAGAAATTGGCGAGCCAGTCATAGATGTCCAGGAACTGGCCTCCGGCTCTCAGACAGTAATCGATATCAGTCCTCCATTGAGTTCTTTTCACTATCAAGTAACCAAGGTTGGATGTCTTTCTCGTTAGGTTGCATCATTCACACTGCAGCATAGCCATGGCGACTCCCTTATTACGAACATCCGGTACACAAAGAATTTAGAACTTTCATTTATTCTTTCACATGGGTAAGCGATGTTCCATAAGTACCTCGCGTAGGTATACTGAAATCCATCCGTACAGGAAGATCCTTTCGAGGACATGAGGTTCCTCAACTTGAGCCGCGCTGATTCTATGTTCGTGATCACTTCTGCGGGTGATAATGCGCTACATTATGCTATTGAAGCAAACCCGAAGCAAGTAGGTAATCATGTTTATGCATCGTGAGGTCTTCCTGAATAGTGAGCAGATACATTGTGTCGATATGAATCCGTGGTAAGATACCCGATATTATTATTATTATCGGCAACTGATTATAATACCTTCATAGTCAAAATCATCTATTGGAACTCAAATTAGCAGCAATTCAAAGTCTCAAATACGACGATTTTTTTGCCATGTTCGGCGAAGGAAAACACCTCGATTTTCGACCCCTTCTAGATTCCAAAATAGCCCCGACCTTGTCATCCATTGCATATCAGTTCTGGCGTCTGAACGACGACGCCTTCTCTTCTGCGTTTTACCTGCGTGGCTACAGTGGCTGGGCTCTTCGGTTGGCAAGGCTTATATTCTCGCTTGCAGGTGTCACTGCAGACGTAGAAGCATTGTGCAACTGTGACACACTTGCACAACAGCAGAAAATATGGGAAGGAAAGTTGCGGCCTGTTCTCTTGAATCCGGTTGTTGTAGCGTTGCTAAGAAACCCTGTCTTCTGCTGGAATGCTCTCGGGGTTCCCTTGAATCAGCGACGCATGCTTTTAGAGGAGGGCTCTATCTATGATTTCATCTGCCACACGTTGGACCCTTTAGCCTCGAAGTATCTCTTCAAGACTGGGGCGTATTTTTACCTTCTTGTAAGTTAAGGCTGGGTTTTCTGGGTTCCTTAGATACTCATACACGTGCAAGGCGCTTCTCGGGCACTACACGCCGAGTTCCTGTCCCGCGTACCTTACTCGTGCTGGGTTTGACGTCCTTCGAGCAAATGATGGCAAAGTTATGGATGCTTTCCGGCTACACACAGACTCCATTGTGAAGTGAGTTTCGCTGAACCAGTGTACGGAACGAACAACTCATCATTGCGTAGTGTGCTTCGAGGATTGTCAAGAGGCGCTCTGACCCGGGCGCTCATCATGGACCATCTTGACTGGTTTTCGCCCGGATCAGTTGAAGTGCAAGAGGAGGTGGATCAGTTCAGGCGCGTACTTGCGCCAGGCGGCATGGTCTTCTGGCGATCAGCTTCCAGAAAACCATGGTATAACGCAATGCAAGCCTTTTCATATTCACAGACTCAGACATCGGCTCATCTAATAGTTTATGGGAGACAGGTTTCAGCAAGCAGGCTTCGAAGTCACACCTGTTGCAATCAGAAGCGGTTCGATTGCCATTGATAGGGTCAATATGTCAGTTATAGTTCATTCAGGAGCTTTCTCTTTATTGAATGTTGGTTCCAAGGTATGCCTCTTGCTGGCGAGCAGTGAAAGGTTGAAAACGACATGCTATTTTTCACGAAATAAGATTTTCCTCCAGATATGTCACAAACTTGTTTGTGATGCTTTCTCCCCCCCATTCTACTGCACCCTTCTCGGTGGTGCCCAGAGTGATTGCCTTTTTATGAATTGTTACGAAATGTCGTTTCAGTCGCTGCAGCTCGGATAATGTAATAGTACGGGATGGAAGCGTGATACGTGTTTTAAGTGAAGGTGACAGTGGTAAATCCAGCCGACCACCCATCCCGGTCTGTTCAGCCAAAATGGTGGAGACAATAGTGGTTGTCGTTTGCTCCAAGATGTGTAACGCATCCGTGGGCGGCCTGGTAGCCTGAGAAGACAGGTTGGTTATTGCCATGAATTTATGGATGCAACTTGCTACACACTGCGAGGGTTCCAGAATTAGGAGGTTTGACATTGCCCTTGGTGACCGCGTCCCAGATCTGATGTAAAGGAGAATTCTCCTCCGTCCACAAGACAGTAAACAGAGGGGAATCCCACCGAACCATGGAGGAAGGTTCCTCATACCTAACTAACAGATTCTCCAAACTTGCACGAACTGTCAGTTAATGAATGGAGGGCAGAGTGTTGAAGACCTACGTTTCGGTGGTATATCTGTGGCCATCGAGACGAGTAGTGTTCCACTCTCTGCAAAGGTCATAGGTGGCAACTACATAGAGCTTATTGCAAGTTTGAGATAAAGATAATGGTGGAGAAAAACATCTACTGCACTGTGCAGAAGCGAAGCTTCATTTCTCTGGCTGTGCAATACAATTGATATCGAAAGCCTTTGATGTAATTCATCCCATCAACAATGAGAATCGTATCCGAAGCCAGATGCCTTCGTATTGCAGTGAACAGAGCCCCCCTTGCAGCTTTCTCAGATTGGCTCTCTAGATTACAAAAGTAATTTAGAAGGCAAACCTGCATTATAACGGGACTTGGGGGACCTACGATCGTATACAGTACGGCTGAGATTTATATGATCATCGGAAAGGATCTCAACTTTCGTTAGGGGGCCATCATAAGTCGGATCTTTCAGAAATTGGAGCAGGAGGTGCTGAATTTGAGCTGCTCTGGTAGTTTTGCCAGAGCAAGGATATCCCGAAATTGTAATTAAAGCCATGAGTGCACAAGTTATGTAATTACAATAGTAACAGAGCCAAAGCACTGTGAAGGATTTCCAAAAATTGCTGAAAGCCGAAGCTAACAGACGTGTTCGGATGTATAATTTGCAATCAGCAAAATGACTGTGCCTCGGTAAAAACCTCACTGGCGACAGTAATGCCCGAGCACAAGAGATGAGGCAATTGTATGAATCGAGCGCTCTTTTATAGGAATGAGAGTGCACGGACCACGTAAGGGCAGGCCTATACAACGAATCGGGAAGATGAACACAGCCACAGAGATCGTATTTACCGATTTCACATTTCGTTGCCGTTTCGTCGTCGTCGTTCCTTTGCTCGCCGTTCTCTCTTCCCTGGTCCTCCGTGAGGTGCCATTTCATACGACAATGCTCGCTACAATTAACCCTCGTCGCGATTCTCTGGCCGACAATGCCGCGTTCGATGATCGTCTATGTCCAGGATGCAAGAAATCGGCGGTTACTGAGCATGGCGGCCTTGTCGTAGCTTTTGGGTGTGTGCCATTTCAGTACATTGACTTCTTGTGCTGATATTCCTTCCATTATCGTAGCCAATCTTTTTTTCATGTCGATTGTTTCAAATGCGCAAAATGCGGTGATCAAGTGACCGCGGACACTAACCTTCTTCTTCTCTCTGATGGTTCTCCAATATGCGCAAATTGCTCTTACAGTTGCAATGTCTGCCATCTCCCCATTCTGGATGAAGCAATCATGACTGGAGATGATTCATATCACGCCCACTGTTTCAAGTGTAAGGTTTGTAAGAGCCGCATTGACGAGCTTGTCTTCGCCAAGACCAGTCAGGGCATATATTGCATGAAGTGCCACAACGATCGCATGATCAAAATAAGGAAACACGCTCAGAAGAAGGCCGAACGCGCAGCGGGAGGCAGTGGTTCAACGAAGTCTCGTGAGCGTGACGCCGGTAATTGGCATCACAAGGAGGATGGGGTATGTTCCCTATCGTTATTTCCGGAGCCGTTCATACAATTCTACACTATAATTAGGCGTCGGATGTCCATCACAGCACACCCAAATCCCATGGATTCCAGTCTTCCGTCCGTTCCCAACCCTCTAGTTCTAACCCATCGGATACTTCTGGGCACTCACCACTCAAGCTTCCACCCGGCCCATACGTGAGTGACGCTTTTGAACCCAGCCCACCGACAGCGGCGTCGACAATGGCTTCCGAAGTCAAACCCTTATCATCATTATCATCGTTTTCCTCTTCGCAGTCGATCTCCGTGACAGTTGCTCCTCCGGATTCAGATTTCCCCTCGGAATTTGGACAGTATCCCCCAAAGTCCGACACTCATCTAGGTAATGATAGACCCCATCCAGTCAAGCAGAGCACTCTACCTCTTCCCCATACATACATAGGCATGGACGATGGAAGACGGCGAAGTTATGATGACGGCGTGCGTCCTCTGAATATTTTGTTCGGGCGTAAAGGCGAACCAACTCAGCGGCTGCCGGATATGCCACTGACTGCGCCTGCTGTCTCTGAGGGTTTGAGTGTAGCAACCTCTCGACGCGACAAGCGCAATTCCATTAACCCTGGTCTTTCCTCACTTGACTTCAATGCAATAGCGAATGCCTCAGGATTGGCACCTTCTCTTTCACATCCTTCCCCCTCACATCTTGGTCGACAATCATCCACACCTCCAAGTCCTGTATCACCCCTAGGAGAGCAGTCCAACCCTCAGTCCCCTTCGTCTCGCCCCACCTCACAAAGTGGATCCCATCTTAGTCATTCGAGCCTCCAACCATCTTCGTCTCCCTTATACACCGAAGCTGAGCAACAACTACCACTTCAATCATCAACTCTGCCAATGCACCAGGATGAGCAGGATCAAACCATTGTTGTGAAACCATCACCTCCCTCAACCGTGATGTTGGATTCTGCCCCACCTCCTAAACCACGAGCTAGGATGCGTCCATTGGATGGACGATCTTCACCGGACGTTGACGAGTTCAAAGGTCGAAACCGGTCACCTGCGAACATAGACCTGAAAAAGATCGATGTACTTCGCTCCCAACAGTCTTTCGTTCATCAGCGACAGCGTGGTTCTAGATCTGACTCTGGTAGATTGAGCGACCCCTCGTTGGGCAAGTCACGTTCGATATCACCTGCGCACAGAGCCGATGTTCCTCAAAATATCGAAAGTGAGACAGACACGGAGGCGGAAAGTGACCGTGGTGAACATCGGTCTCACACCCTTCCACCAAGAGAGAACAAGGATACCTTCACAGAGAATAATGATGCAGAATTAGACGTATCTATCTCAACATATTTGGACAATGGTTCTGACGATACGGAGTCGTCCCCTGTGGAACATACATCTCATTCGACTTTCATTGCACCTGCCCTTCCTCCTATCCGTTTCTCGATGAACACAGCAGATTTCTCGGAACTTTTCAATTCAGTTGGCGGGGTGCCGGCCATAAGATCCATGGATCATTTAGCGGAACTTTCAGAGGAGGAAATGCATGAGAACTACACCCCGCCATCTACTGCCACGTTCGAACCCAACTTGACACCAACTAGCAACATTACTATGAAACCCATTGCAGAAAATGCGTCTCATAGCGAGACCGCAGGGAAAAGATCGTCGTGTGATGATCACAGTGTTGATTGGTACGTATTATGTTGGATATCTATGTGCATGCATGAATTTATGAAAGGATCTTTATCCTAGGGGGTCGGATGCCTCAGATTCCTCCCATGCACCCCGTACCCCACCTCCGTCAAAGAATGACCTTCCCAATGGGTCCATTGATACCTCGGGAGGGAAAAGCGATCGAACTCCCATCCCACCGACTCAATCTGGGTCAACTGTCGTTACACTTTCAAAGCATGATACCACAGACGCCATTGCTTTAGGTCTGCAGGAAGCAATCGCGGATACAAAAGACCGTGGCGCACAGCAGATGAAGTTAGATCTCGCATTTGTAGAAGTTACTTTAACAGCCCTGGAATCTCGGAAAATTCAGTTCAATGAACTGAAGAAAAGGTTCGACGGGATCAAAGTTGGTCATTATGTTGTGTTACTGCGGCCCTTGCTTATGCTTTATCTCTAGCGAACAAGTAAACAGTACATACAAGGCCTCACAGTTGCTCAGACGGAATATGATCGGGAACTCAAAGCTCGTCGAGATGCTGAAGCCGAAGCCTCTCGGTTGAGGGTATTATTATCTGGTCAAGTTGCAAGACTTACGGCGATGTCGGGCGATGCTAGAAAAGAAGAGGTCCGACAACAATTGTCGAAGGAACTCAACGACAACCTTTCTGCCCTGGAGTATGATCTTTCAAAGCTCAAAGTGGAACGCGATATGGCCTTGGCTGAAGTTGAAGAATTATCGGCAACAAAAAAGTAGGTCTGCTCGCCTTCGATGTACACATATTTTACATCTCTTCTAGCCTCTTAGCCATTTCTACTGAACCTCCAGCTAACCTTAGTCGTTCGCTAACAAAGCGCTTGGAGACTCTAAAAAGCCAGTACAAGCACGATTTAGTCCCCTTGACTCAGGCGCGGGAGACTTTGATGAGGGAAATCGCTGAACTCAAAGCCGTGCGGGATGTTTTCCTAGAAGAAACAACAGTCCTTAATGCTCGTAACGAAGAGCTCGCGCAATTAAGTGCAGTATACTCACGTCGCATGGAGAGCGTGCCTGAAGGTGTCGCCGATACTTTGCGGATCTCGGTTGACAAAACCCGCACACAGACATACCAACAGCACCAGCAGCAATCAATTACACTCCCGCCTTCTCTCAGCTCATCTACTAGTGGTTCTTCAACAGTATACGAGGATTCCAATGTCGACCCCAGATACCTTAGAGTTCAGAAGGCAGACATAGAAATGCACACCCCGTCAAAGGGCAAATTCATAAAATGGCCTGGGTCTAAAGCAAAAGATGCATTTTCCCCTCCAGCACTCTCTGATAAGAAGATGCATCTAGAACACAACTTCCAGCAGCTGAGCATATTGCGATTTACGAGGTGTGATCAATGTGGGGACAAAATGTGGGGATCACAGTTACGTTGCACCGGTGAATGCTTTTCTCATTTTCACTCTTAAAGATGTTGACCTGTTCTTTTCCCAGCATGCCACACGTCAATCCATGTACGATGCGTTGGTCATGTATCTTCACCATGTACACAACATCAACAAGCGGGAGGACGCGCTGAGTCTCCGACAACTGCTTTACGTAAGTTGAAGTATTCCGCTACTCGGCGCAACTCAGCAACACTTGCTTAGCCCCATCCATGTTTGGCCGTGATCTCATCGATCAAGTACATTGGGATGCCAAGGACGAAGACCGGAAGGTGCCTATCCTCGTCGAGAAGTGTATTGATGCTGTTGAAGCCCGCGGTAAGCTTGGTTCTATGATGCCAATTGATCAGATGTAACTTGCCATTCAGCCTTGGACTACGAAGGCATCTACCGGAAAACAGGTGGATCTGGACAATCAAAGGCTATCACTCAGCTCTTTGAGCGTGGCGATTATATGACCTTTGATCTTCGAGATGCCGACCGTTTCAACGACATCTGCAGTGTGACATCTGTGTTGAAAAATTATTTCCGTTCTTTGCCTGTTCCTCTCTTGACATATCATCTTCACGATCAATTGATATCCGCTGTGCACATCAAAGATCCCGCATTAAAGCATAACTCATTGTCGGAGCTGGTCAACAATCTCCCAAGGGAGCACTACTACACATTACGAATGCTTATGCTGCACTTGAATCAGTATGTTCTCCCTAGCTTTTACTTTCCTTCGTGATTAACCCTTATCAAGTGTCCGCGAGCGGTGCGAGAAGAATCTTATGAACGCCCGGAACCTGGGGGTCGTGTTTGGGCGTGGGTCGATCATTTATGTTTCTGTCAACAGAAAGAATTGCTAATTTTGATATCACAGCGACCTTAATGTGGTCTCCGGCCCCGGGTGCTGAATTCAGCGACATGGCTGGCAAAGCTCTTTTAATCGAGTGGCTCGTCGAAAATGCCCCATTCATATTCCACAGGAACAATACCCACTGATCATCACTATTATATCTTTTTTTCAGCATTGGCTTGTTAAAGGAGTGTCCACAGGCCTTGTTTTTATACCTTCCACTTTCTTTGCGTTCTGTAACTCCTTCCATTCTTCCTTCTCATCCGAACAATATGCCTGTCACTTCTCTGGCTGTACATTATAGGTGTGGGAACAACTATAGAAGCTCTCTCGATCTTCTCGTCCTAGGAGCAGCAGGTTCGGGCCTCAATGCACAATATAGAAAATGGCGCCGAGGCCCTGTGGCTGCCCCAGCAACCGCAGCAGCAGAAACTCGAACGCCGAGCGGGGCAGTATCCGTGCCACTACCACGAACGCCCAATGAAAACATCCTATCAAAAACTTGGGGTTGAGTAGTTAATGGTTGAAATCGAAGAGCTAATAAGAACTTACGAGTTGCCGTGAAAGCCTTAGCACTTGCCTGACATGCTGTCTGTGTCAGCGACAAAGGGGGGCTAACACCTTCCAACATCCGGAGGTATCGATAAACCATGGAAGGCTGAGGTGGTCCTATTATGATATTATGACATTGAGACGCCAGTAAAATTCAAATGGGTTAACTGGGATGCTCTTTACCAAAACGAAACACGGCATGATACGCCTGTCTCCATTTTTCCTCGAGGAGACGTGCGCACGTGGGAGAGTCGGGACATGTTGGACACTGACCAATTTGACAGTTTTTTGAGTACCAAACGTAAGAGCAGACAAAACTCACACACTGATACTCCTTTGCAACCATGGTCAGGCCCAGCTTCAGAACCCGCTCCAGGAACCAATTACGGCTATAGTAAACCTTATGAGCACAAGTGGAACTGGCAACTGCGAGAAAGTCTACGCACCGTTTCTCGAGTTTTAACAAGGTTTCTTGGCTAAGTGTGCTGAGTTCATGTTCACTCCACCCGCCGGGATTATCTAGAACAAAGCGGCTTGATTCACGGTATAGTTCTTCCTCTTCAAACAGCTCTGCGATCCGCATGGCTTTAATAGGTTTGCCTGCTGCGTGGGTGAGGAGGAACGTAAGGCATTCTCGTTGCAGAGCAGGGACACAAAGTTTATTGGAAATGTTCATGAGACTCTCGACGTTATTCCAAGTGATGGTACATTCCAAGCTGTGGGCGTCAAAATGAACAGGACATTTGAACAAAACGATTGGACACGGAAATTTACTGTGGATATACATATTTGAGAAAGTCGTGAAATGTATTCGCCTAAAGAGAGTTTAGCATAAAAGGTTAACGAGGAGCGAAGAGCATACTCGTTCTTCCTTGAGAACAATAATTGCGTCCGGTCCATTCATTAAACGGCGCTTAATCGTCGTCTGTGCAGGAGAAATATTTTTATCAGATAGCCGTCCAATGTCAATCGAGCTTTGCCTGGGCAGCTGACTGCCTCCCTCCCTATCGACCGTACCCTTACTTTGCAACTTGGCCAGACTATGGTCTCGAGCCTGCGCTATGAGGTCCGATTGAGGAACGACGTCAGAATCATTGTCAGGGTCACTTTCGCTGGACGTATCAACCCTCGTAGCATCACATTCCGCAATTATTTCTAGGTCATCAGGATCCACATCGGAATCCACATGGGTAAAGGTCATTTCGGTGGGCATCTCAGTTTTCCCACCAGGAACAGAGGGTGGTTGGGATATTGTGATTACTGAGGACATTGACGGCGGTCGTCCGGTTTCAGACCAGTTCCCACTAAGAGCAGCCTCAAAGAAGGGAGAGGCGAAGAATAATACTTCTTTGTGCGCCCTGTTACACAGACACGAATATTGGCAGCGCTCGAGGATTGTACAGCGAGATAGACTGACCAAAAGGTTGTACTTCCAACAACGATTTTAACGGTACCAGGAAATCTACTTTGCTTAGTAAATGTCTCGTCTATCTCGATAGCCTCCTCGTGGTCATCGATGCTGAGCTCTGATATGATATCGTCTGTTTCGCATTCTTGAAGGAGCCAAGGAGGAGAACCGGATGAACGAAAGATACCAGATGCTGCAGCGTGTGTCTCTGTTGGAGAGCTGAGGGACGCGGACGGGTTGTTTGGGCCACGGGAGTTGCGTGCGATGAGGATGTGAGAAGGGTTAGTTGACATGAATGTTATTAACAAGATACAAATAATTCTTTATTTTTTAATCTTCTTCCGTTTCCTTTCAAATGTTCCTATATCCTCCTCAGAGCTAGGTTCAATTTGTCGTTCTACTTCAATATCATCAACCTCCGATTCTTCCAGTACCGTCCTCGATCCTCCTTCAGCTACATGCTCGGGGGAGAAAGGGTCGTTCTGTAAGGATCCAAGCAATGATAACATTTCGTTTGCTACCGTAAGCCTGTCGAATCTCGTTAAATGTGCAAACTTGGCTGGATAAACAAATAACAAGTACCCGATCACTGTAAATTCTAAAAACGAGGTTGCTCCCCCCAACTTTTCGTGTGTCAGACGGTGCACCCATTTCCCCCCACCATCCTCTTCCCCGTTGCTATTCTTGTCAACAGCATCGTTTTTGGCACCTGTCCCAAATTCAGGATCATTCTCTGCAGGACCATGTTCAAATTCCCACTGCTCAGTTGGGATGTGATGCCGTGGTATTGAAACATTGAAAGTGCGATGCAGCAGAATGGATATGTGATCGGGAGAACAAAGATTGACTCTGCCCACTGAATTCCAGTGAATGCATTAGATTAAAATCATGTTGCACAAATGGTGAACTACCAAGTTTCATGCCAATACGTGGACTCCAAATGGTTGCATCAAATCCAACAGGGCATACGACATTGGGGCAGTCGGCTTGTATAGTGGCCTCCTTTGTGAGAAATGCTAAATTCGAATGTGAAAGCACCACTCCTTGGAGTCCTGGGATATATCTAGCACAATAATAGTGCGTTTGAGTGACACATATGAATAATGATATACAATGACCGACCTCATGACCATCGAGTCCAACATTTCTTCAGCGCCAGCTTGTGGATTGCTGGCAAATATAGGAGGTATCGACAATACCAGCGTGGCTTTGACGACATGAAATTCAGTATCGCATTCCCCATGCTTTCTGCCCCACATTCCCTTGTCTATATTGTCCTCCTGTTTCGATCTTTTCGAACGTATCTCTGTTTCGTTTGCGGCGTCGGCTTGCTTGCGTTTCTTGGTAGACATGACCGTGGATGTTCATGATTCAAACGATGAGAGTTGGCCAAAATTTCATTAAAATATTCTCACGCTCCTTGGTGCAGGTTCATGGTGAGCAAGCAATACAAGTTTTTGAAGAGTTGTACTAAGTACACACAGGCATCTCCCAAAATTCTAGTCCAGATACTCATTACTGGAACAAGGATCCTGGGCAAGGCTTTTTTCGAGGCAGGCAGGCAGGCAGTTAAAAGCGAGTTATCCCAGAATTTGTCCTCGCCCGTTTCCACTCATAGCTTACCCGCAGATACGAAGCACTCGCCACAGGGTGCTTTGAGCAGTGATGTTACTGGGGTAGGAAATGCTACTACAAGCTCAATGACGGACCAATTAACGCGGCAACATCGCATGACCATCGACGAAGCAAACTTGATCCTAAACGTTAAACGCGAGGACTCAATGGAGCAAGTTTTGAAGGTAAGTTGACCCGTCGCTGCTATGTTACCTGTGATCCCCTTATTCGACTCTAGAATTACGACCATCTCTTCAAAGCAAATTCACCAGTACCCAAGCCGGATAAACCCCCAGCGAGCAAGCAACCTCCGCCATCACACTCACACTATCTCCAGTCGAAAGTCTACCGTGCTCGCGAACGAATACAAGCTGAATACAAGCTCACGGAGCCTCCAACTTCCCCAAGAGGAACCATAAGTTCAGGATTGTCCTCGCCACCACCACCTTCTGAAACGTCCAGCGTTGGAGATAAAAGCTGAATGTTGGACAATTGAGAGTCAGAACACTACATTGTACCACCTTAGACATCACAAATCCCCTTTCAGTAGTATCGTAATCACCAGCGGAAACCGGCCGGCGGCTTTGCTATTCTTTGGATCCATCTCTAGAGCGTTCAACCAGCCCACATTCGATTGGGTGGATTTCGCATTCCTCTCCAGGTTGCATACATGACTATTGCAGTGCACGATGGTCCATTGCATTTTAGAGTGCGCCTGTGCTATCTATCCGACTTGGCTTAATCCAGCACTGCGTATTTTCTCAGATGCGCCGGAATGGCATCTTCCAAGCCCTTCGACCTCAGCCACTTTTTTGAAAATAAGCGGCTTTGATAACGGTATGCGCCATCGCATAGAATCGTGGCAACTACGGCGCCTGGTGGAATATCATAAGTTCTAAATCATAACAATCTCGTTGTTCGCACCATTTCCAAGCTTCCGAGCCAGCTCCACAGCTGCTACAACATTCAAGGCCGTACTCGCTCCCAAATACAATCCCTCGGAATCAAGTAGGTCGTAAATCATCGCGATGGATTTCTCATCAGGGACGGTGAATGCCCCCGAGAGATCATTCACAAAAGTTGCTAGGTTTTTAGTGACGCGTCCCTGACCAATACCTGCAACCAACCGCTTAGAAAATTTCATTTCTTCCAAACAATGACGATCTAACCTTCAGTAATCGAGCTTCCAGTTCTCTCTATTAGCTTCCCACAGCTATTGACATAGCTCGTCAATACACTGCCTGGAGGATCAGCCAACCAGACCTGTGTCTTTCCATCACTCTTTTCTTTGAGGTACTTTCCTATGCCAGCCAGCGTACCACCAGTGCCCGTCGCGCAGACGAAGCCGTCCAGCTGTCCTTGTGTCTGTTCCCAGATTTCAGGGCCAGTAGAAGTATAATGTGCATATGCGTTCGCAATGTTATCAAACTGGTCTGTCCAGATAGCATTTACTAAACTTTTGGCATAATCACGCGCTTGGTGATTGTAATTCCGGGGGTTATCGTATGCAACTGCTGGAACAGGCCGGACGTCAGCTCCCAACATTCGGAGGAGATCGATCTTCTCTTGACTCTTCCATGATTCCGAATATGAACTTTCAGCCTCAAATGGTATGCGTTGATATACATTACCTGGTTATCTGGCATGAATATCACGCATTTATATCCTCTTGCCCTGCACACGTGAGCAAGTCCAATGCCCGTATTCCCTGCCGTACCTTCAACCACTGTTCCGCCTGGTTTTATACTGATGATGGAGAGTTAGTACATCTGAAGAACGGGAGACGCTATTTCTGACGAACAGGCCTTTCCCTTCAGCATTGCGCACTACCCCTAGAGCAGCACGATCTTTCACACTCCCGCCAGGGTTTTGGAATTCGGCTTTCCCAAATATTCGGCGACCAATTCTTTCTGAAAGCCCTTTCAAATAAATCTAGGTCCTCAGGGTTCGTAAGAGTCAAGGAGCAAAGTGAGAATTGACTCTGACAAGGGGTGTGTTCCCAACTGAGCCTATGAAGCCCTCCACCGCGACGGCCTTGGTTGTGAAGGGTCTTTTCCCTGCTACCACGCGTAACATAGTAGCCACAGGTTGAGCGTGAATTATATAAGCCAGCAGTGATTTTTTAAAAATAGCACCAACCACCAGACCAAAATATAAACGGGTATCCAGTGTAGGTATAATAAAAGACATAAGGGAAAGAAGAGGTGTGGACAAATTATGAGAACTGTCCGATCATACGTTGCGGGTTCGTGCATGGCCATGAGTAGTAATGGTATGGGAAGGAGAGCCTGAAAAGGAAGATGCAAAAGGGGTACTACTACTGCTGTCGCTTCTTTACGTTTTGGGATAGCCATTGCAACCCTTCGAAAAGCCCCTCTCCTGTCGTTGCACAGCTAAAATAGGTTGCAAATGTCGACACCGACACCACTCGAAAACAAAATGAGAACTAACCTTGGATGTACATACCACGACCGGTCTCGCATCCTGTGTAGGCCTAGTTTTTCCGTCACTTCGGCAGGTGACATGGCTGTGAAATAATTGACGGATCTGGTAAAATTGTTGAATGTATATCGACATACCTCCTGGAAGATCCTGCTTGTTTGCAAACACAAGTAACAAGCACTCCTTCATTTCTCTATCGCTCAAGATGCGATGCAGTTCCTGTTTCGCCTCGTCGATCCGTTCTCGGTCTTGACTATCAACCACGAAGACGAGACCTTGTGTACCAGTGTAGTAGTGTCTCCAAAGTGGCCTTATCTTATCTTGGCCACCGACATCCCACACGTTGAACTTGACGTTCTTGTAGGTTACGGTCTCCACATTGAAGCCGACTATATTCACACGTGTTAAATTCAGTTCAACTAGGAGTGGTTTGTTACAGGCCTGTTGGAATGGTTGTGACAGATTGGTTTAGCTTGAGTTTATAAAGTATTGCTATGAAGCAACAAGTGGTGAGAACGCGATGGATCGATTTAGTTGCTTCGGACTCACTGGTTTTTCCAGCCGCATCCAAACCCAACATCAACAATCTCATCTCCTTGTTCCCAAAAATCTTACCTAAAGGAAGAAGGCGTTACCATGAGGTGGTTGAAACCCCCCCCCCCCCCCCAAAAAAAAAAAATGCAAAACAAAAGAAAAAGGAACAAACCAAGCGCTTTGGAGAGATTGGCACCCATTGTTGTATGATGTGGATAGTAAAGAACGACTAGTTGGCTCGAGAGATGAAGATGAAAGAAGAAGAAAAAAACCAAAACCAGCCAATTGCCAGCCTACGGCAACTTGAAGTTGAAAAGAAACTCTGTCACGTCACGTTTATTTCAATAAAATAACATCGGTATTAAAAATATTTATAGTGCCTTCATCTGACTCTGACTGAAAACCTTTAGCCACCCGTCACCCATGTCCTTCTTCAGCGCCTCAACGCGTCTCCTATAAGCATCTGCGTTGTCCCTAATCTCGTCTCCAGCACCATCCACTTCATCAAGATCTGGTTCATACATCGACGCACTTATTCGCCCCCTTCGCATAGCAGATTTCGAAGTTAAACCTTGCCTTCTTCTGAACGAAGGTGGCGTTACAGGGCTTGTCGAGCCCTGAGGATGAAGAACAGATGGTAGAATATCTGGATTTGTAAAACTACTGGATGAAGGCATGCATTCCGTTTGGTGTCGACTGTGCCGTGAACGGAATGGCGTACGAGGCAAATTTTCTGTATTGGCAATCCCACGACCTGAGTTAGGATGCCGAAACTTGTCTGTGGTCGTCTGCACAATCACTGGTGCAATATCTAGCGCTTTTGAATCCTTCCCAGCTGTATCTTTCTGCTCCTCGGCCCGAATTGCAGCTGATGGGGCGGGCAAAGCATCTGCATCCCTTTTGTTTGTCACTCTCGGCCTGATGTTCAACCCTTCAGAGCGTTTCCTCGCATGCGAAGCACTCGAAGTTCCATCGCTGACGTCTTCATCCAGTTCTACGATCCGCTTTGCTTTCTTTCGTCGGTCCTTCCCATTTACACCCACAGCACTTACAGGCCCAAGGTGTGGTGATGGGTTAGAAGACTCTGGCGGCGTCGGATATTTGGTGTGGGGAGCGATAGGAGGTGAAGAAGTAGGCTGATAATGTGAGGGACTATGGCCAACCGCAACAACGGCAGGTGAAATGGCAGCTGTGGGTGGTGGGCGAGAAGATGACATTTGCTCTGGGGGAGAAACTGTCAAGTTTCGTTTCTCATAAAATCCGGGTGGGCTGCCGTCTAGCGTGATCGTCTTCCCCTCCTTCCAGAAATAATCAAAACAAGCAACCCTATATCCTTCCTCCAACTCAACCAGTGGATTCCCCTCGATCCAAACCGCTGTGATGTTAGGCAAAATAGCTAATCGTCCCACTTCGGCACTTTCTTCGATAAAGTTGCTGCGAAGGTCCACACGCTCAAGAGCAAGAAGCCGCTCGAGGCCACATATGGAATCGAGACGATTGTGTGAAAGGTTGATCGAAAGCACTTGTCCAAGGTTGGTGTAGATACCTAGAACGGTATCAATCATATTATCAGAGAGATTGAGAGAGATAAGATTGTGCAGTGCACCAAGGCCTGGAGGGACAGATACAAGAAGGTTGGAGGAGAGATCAAGATGGGTTAGTGATGTCAAGTAAGACATTGATTCGGAGGGAAAAAATGTCAAAGCATTGTCGGGCAATGACAGGTGCTTCAAGAAAGCCCACTTGAAGGAGGACAACCTGATCGAGGGCGGTGGCGAGGATGTTCCGCTCTCGGGATGCGATTCTCCACCTGTGTCCCTGTCAGCAGGTGTCGCATTGTCTTCCTCTTCAACATCTTCAGGAACAGTATCCGGAAGTCGTGTATAATAGAAGGATGTCTCCCTCAATGAACCAGATGGAATTCTCCTACGACGTTTCCTGCTCGTACTCCCCTCCCTCCTAGCTTGATCGTCTACAAGAGTCCCAATAAATATATCAGAGACGTCCACGAGTCCGCTCCTTTTCACCTTCAGACTTCTCAAACTCTCGGCAAGTCGGTCCCACCCAAGCAGCGTTCTGGGATCGATGTCGATGCACTCCAAACTCTGTAGATTCTTAAACGCATCAAGTGGGAGGGCATTCTGATTGGGTGCCTCGTTCGCCAGCTCAGAGATAACCTTGCGGCCTGGAGCGTTCACCAGCAGTGCTGGGAGTTTAGTAAAACTGCTATAAAGGTACTTGAGTTCCGCGTCTACGCTGAGTAGCTCCGGCCGGCTCCACAAGCCCCCACCGAGAGAGAGATTAGATACGGCGGACAGTGAGGAACGGAAAGAGGCCAGAGAGAGCGTTTCTGACTTGTCGGAAACAGGGAGAATGTTGATAAAGCTCATGGGCCGCGAGGGGCTATCGACTTGGACATCCAAAGTTCCGACATCAAATCCTAGAGCTTCCATACGCATTAGAACGTAGAAGAGTCGGTGAGTGTCTACAGAAAGGATAAGGGGTTTTGGCGAAGAGCCGGTGGACTGGGTAGTAGAATCGAAGGAGAACCAGCCCAAGGGATTGAATAGAGAGACAGTTTCTGTGGGAGGTTGACGCTGGGAACGGCGGCGACGAGTGAAGCTTGGCTCTGCTAAACTCTTCTCGTTTAAACGAATAAAAGAGGCAAGTCGACGAATGTAATCGTCTCCTGGCTCTTGCAGCATGGCTGAAGAGGAGGAACGCTGGTCATCACAGCACAGCCACCGTAATCGATTCTCCCTCTCCTCAGCCATCATGAAAATCACGATAAAGACTACGCAGCAGAAGGTTTTCCAGGTATTCTCAAGTAATAATTCCATGGATCTACCTTCTACTCACCACAGTTTACAACAAAGATCGATATCGAGCCATCGGACTCCATCGCTGGCCTCAAGTCTAAGATCGAGGATGCTCAGGGACATCCTGTCGGGGTTCAGAAGATAATATACGCAGGTATGTACACATTTTAACCATCCGTAGTATCACTACTCACCCAATGTTAAGGAAAAATACTTTCCGATGATAAGACCATCGAATCCTGTGGGATCAAGGAGAAGGATTTCCTCGTTCTCATGGTCTCAAAGGTGCGAACGAGTTTGGATTTCTCGTTGTTATTTATCCCAACCCTACCTTTCGGTCGATAGCCTAAACCGACCCCGACCCCTGTCCCTGCAGTGCCGTCATCTAGCACTTTAGAAACTACAACCCAAGCGCCAGTAGAGCCGCCTGCCCCAGCTCCCGACTCTGCCCCGTCTGCCCCGTCTGCCCCATCTGCCCCATCTGCCCCGTCTGCCCCATCTGCCCCGTCTGCCCCATCTGCCCCGTCTGCCCCTGCTGAAGTACCAGCTACCCCAGCCGCTCCAGCCGTTTCAGCAACTGCACCTGCCTTTGGTGACTCCTTCTTGTCTGGCAATGCGTTGCAAACCACGATCTCCAACATGATGGAGATGGGTTTTCCTCGTGAGCAAGTCCAACGAGCGTTGCGAGCGAGCTTCAACAACCCCGATCGAGCCGTAGAGTATCTGATGACAGTCCGTATTGTCCAAATCATAACGATGTCCTTCTCACTTTATACATACAGGGGATCCCCGCGCACTTGGAGGCTGAGGCTGCTGGCCCTCCTCCTCCGAATGTCTCTGCGCCTCAATCTGCTACTGGTTCCACCCACCCGCTCCCACCCACGCAACCAGGCCAGCCCCAGAATCTGTTCCAAGTATGTCACTTCTCCTGTTTGTTCGTTTTGAATTCACGCGTATCTATCACAACAGCTCGCCCAGCAGCAACAAGCTCAACAAGGTGGCACCGGCGCGGGCTCTCCTGGAGGCGGTGCACTCGGCGGGGGACTAGACCTTGAAGCACTTCGCAACTCTCCACAGATTCGACAATTACGAGAGCAAATGATGCAAAACCCAGAGAACGTCCAGTTGTTAGTTCAGCAGCTGGCTGCTCAAAATCCTCAGGTTGCCCAGGCACTTGGCCAGAATCCTCAAGCGCTAATGGAACTGCTTGGAATTGAAATATCTGATGATGTGGACATGGGAGGTCAGCAGATTCCTCCAGGTGCACAAGTTGTCAGTGTTACACCAGAGGAAAGAGCAGCAATTGAACGTGTAAGTTTATTTGTAGTTTGTGGGTGGTTAAAACTGAAATAGATTAATTACAGCTAGAAGCACTTGGTTTCCCTCGTCAGGTGGTCTTGGAGGCATACTTTGCCTGCGATAAGAACGAGGAGTTGGCGGCAAACTACCTATTCGAGAGTGGCTTTGATAATTGACGCTGCCGCATGCCGAGAATATACTTTTCAGCTGTTTGTTTATCTCGCCAGAATTTCCATCTTTTCGTGACTGAATGTTTTATAATCGACACCATTCATAAAAGCCATCAAGTATGTAGGGGTATATATAATATCCAAGCAAGTATATAAAATGGATGAAAGATGATGTAGAGTCACAGAATTTCCTCAAGAGTCATGTCTCCGGTAGCGGCGTCATCCACCTTACCGTTTACATGGCCCTTCGGTCCACTGATATTCCCTGTATTGAGACTCTGCGTTAGGTTTACAAAGGGGGCACGGGCTACACGAGTGATATTGGTCCGTGGCCTGTGCTCGACTGGGACCATAACGGACTTGTACATGTCGAGTTCTTGCTGAAGGTCCCCGTTTTCCGCAATCACGTTCTCTCGATCACGTGCCAGCATGACAAGTTTCTACCAAGGACAAGACATGTCAGGTCTGGTTATAGAAAGACAAGGAAGGTAACAAACATGTTTTGCTTCAGCCAACTCCCGTCTTATACGGTCAACATACACGATGCGCTGCGCAGGATTGTTGTGGCTCAAGATTTCGGCGTTAAATCTACTGAGTCGTTGGGCCTCTTCTTCGGCAAGCTGATTACGAGCCACGAGGGACCCCACCTCGTCTGAGAGCGAGCAATACGCTTCTTGATATCTCTCCGCATCCATCAACTGCGTCGTTAATCTAGAAGGCAGCACATTAATATGGATGCGGAAAGAAGGAAGCACGGGTAAAGTATTCACAGCTCGATTTCAGACCGGAGTGCATCCTCTGCCATCCTACACTTCTGCACAGTATTGGTCAACCTCTGGATTGTATCGTTGTCCTTTTTCAGTATCACAGCGCTCTCAGCAGCAGCTAACCGCATCTTCTCCTCCATATCCCTCAACTGGCGAGTCATCGAGTCCGAAGACGATCTCAACTCACCCGTCAGTTCCGTGGCTGTTTTCAGTCGCTCTTCGGCTGCACGCCGTTCGTTCTGAGCAGTTTCCAGGCACGCTGCGATTGCCTCGTGAGACGCCAGAGCACTAGACAGATCGGCCGCATATTGCTGGGAAGCCAGCTTCTCGTTCTGAAGCTCCTGGTCGACGGCCGAGTGTGCTAGTAATAGTTCCTCGAAAACTAGGTGATAAAAGGTAGAAGCAAGTTCAGAGGACCTAGCATCCACAGCCTCCATGGTATTCTGGTATTCTGCAAAATCATCGCGGATAGCGTAATAACTACCCTCGATGGAAGAGGAGGATTGTAGGGTGAGTGCAGAGGGTACGTTTACCAGCACAGCATGGTAGGAGGACATGTCAGCCTCTGCTTCGTGCAGCTGTTCTGTAAGAACTTGGATTTGTTCATACGCATCTCGGACCATTGGGGACAGCTCGAAGACTTGAATCTGGGAATTTGCCAACTTTCGTTCAACACGTTCAGTATGCGTCAATAAAGTAGAATATTCTTGTTTCAGGCGCATGTGGTCGGAGATGGGGACAGTACTGGAGACCAAGTGACCGTACTCCTCTGCAACACGATTGAGGAGAAGTTGGTGTTGATCCAGGCGTACGAGGAGGTCCGCTTCTTTGCATTCTGACTGGACCTTGGAAGCCATGAATTCGCGTTGCACGGCTCGAGTCTCGGCCTGAGCAGCATTCACCAGAGCTTCCGACTTCTGTGTGAGCTCGCGAGATGACAAGAGTTCTTTGTCGGCTTTCGTTTTGATTTCCAGGTGTTTGATTTCAGTCGCGTCTCTCTTTTTCCTTTCACTGGCGATAACTTTTTCCAGTTCTGCTATGCGGCGATCTCTGTCTCTAACCTCTTCCCTGCGTCTAGTCTCCAAAGATTGTAGGGATTTTTTGAGCCCGGCTGCTTCACCCTGTTTCATGGACATTTGTGTTTTGTCGTGGTCCGACATTCTCAGTTTGAGACGTAGATCTCTTATCTCGGCTTGGTCAGAGGACGCGGCCTTTTTGAGCTCCAGTACGCGTGCATCAAGAGAGTCGTTTAGTTTTTTGAGTTTGTCGGCACGATCTGCCAGTTCCAGACTTGATTTCTGAGAACGGGTGAGTTGGGCTTTGAGAAGATCAATCTCTGTCTGGTGCTGGATGACAGATGAATTAGCTGTGAAAGGAGGCAAAGGGAGATGAAGAAGGTACTTGCAGCTTTCTTACCGTCATTGTGCAGCTTCTCTAGATCTTCTACTTTCCTCTGGAGTACGGGATAGCGGTCCGTGGTGTTATCAGGCTGTGTAGAGAAGCGGTCAACCTTTTCAATGAAAGCGCCACGCTTGTACGCGTCATGAGATGAATCTGAAAGAGTTGGGTCAAAAGTAAAGATTATAAGAACAGACAAGGGGGGATACCTTGAGGGTTATAAGCATTTGGACCTGGCACGTCTGATGCTATATTAAAAGTGAGCATAAGAAAGCCAAATTCGAGGGGATATTCACGCTTTTGAGCCTGAAAACGCGGACCTGTTGGGAACATGTGGGGGAGAGAGAGAGAGAGAGAGA
>QLOK01043645.1:27383-77468 GCA_003313805.1 Tricholoma flavovirens
GAGAGAGAGAGAGACACGTGATGAAAGAACACAAGTGACAACAAAGAATAGTTTTGTTTCCAACCTCGATGAGCGCTGTATCGAATGTCAACGCACGGCCTTCCTTGTTTTCAAGATTATTTCGAGTTTTAGTTCCTTGCGTCTCTTCAAATGATATTCATTCAGAGTCTCTCCCAGAAAAATCAAGTAATCATCGTATCCCAACCCCTCCCATACTACAAGAAGATCCCCAAGTATCTCCATCCACTTCTCAAAGCGAAATCATCGCTCCACTCACTCCACAACTTCTCCCATTGGATGAAACAGAGGGCGTCACTTCAGGCGCAGTTCAACCACCAGGCTCTACTGGTGATAGTCCAACCAGCCTTCACGAGAAATCAATTTCACAACATTCCACTCTGCCCCAAAATGGAACAGCAGAGGGTGACGACTCCGAGGGAACTAGCTTTACTGAAGATGAAGATATGGACCCTTTAGATGACTTGGATGACGAAGAGGAAAAACTCATCATGGATGGTGGAGCAGGTATCCCTATTGGTCCTGTATGTTCTTCTCCCATATTATGTACCATCCCTACAACCTCATATTCCCGACTAGGATGGCGTCCCAAAACCGCTATTGCCTCCAATTTCTGCTCAGCAGGCTGGCAGGAAATGTCTCATTCTCGACTTGGACGAGACCTTGGTACACAGCAGCTTCAAGGTGAGCTTAACCTTCTCTCCCCCCTCTCGCTGTCTAAATTGCCACAAGTCAATACAACAAGCCGACTATGTCGTCCCTGTCGAAATTGAATACCATTGGCACAACGTCTATGTCATAAAACGCCCAGGCGTCGACAACTTCCTCAAAAAGATGGGCGAGATTTATGAAATCGTCGTATTCACAGCAAGTCTAAGCAAGGTAATTCAAGCCACACATATCAACAGTTGCCCCACCTCATGCCCCTTAGTACGCGGATCCCGTCCTAGATAAACTCGATATTCACCAAGTGGTTTCACACCGCTTGTTCAGGGAAAGCTGTTACAATCACAAAGGCAATTATGTCAAGGTAACTTTACACGTATCTACTCCCTTCATCTGCTCACTATGTGCCACGTCAGGATCTGTCGCAGCTTGGACGCCCAATAACAGACATGATTATCCTGGACAATTCCCCCGCATCTTATATCTTTCACCCAAACAATGCGGTTCCTGTTTCTTCCTGGTTCAACGACCCACATGATACGGAGCTAACAGATCTAGTCCCTTTCCTGGCTGATCTCGCCTCCACGGATGATGTGAGAGGCGTTTTGGACGGCGCTCGATAGACCCAACCTTGACCGAAGGGGCGTCGTACCCCTTTTGAGTGCTTCTACCCACAACGCACACTTGTGTCGCTCTATATCCACGCTCACTTCTATTCTTGGTCGGTCTCGCTCATCGTCTCCTTTGTTAAACTCCCACCTCCCCTAATATACCCCTGCAAGCAATTCCAGTATCACCCCGCACCGATTCCCGATGTCCACCATCACTTCCATTGCCCCGCCCATCATTCGGATCGCTTCCTGGGACCGTTCTCCATACAGACGTCTTATTCGATTTACCCTACTTTCTCCCTTTCTATTCCCTCTTCACCGTGACGCGTTATGTATCTANTATTCATCAACCTCGAATTCTTCCCCTCCATACATGTATCCTTGGACTTACTGCGCACTTGCTCATTGCTCCTTTTATCTATATCGTCACCTGTTTATTTACGACCATGACGATACACATAATGTCACTCATGATTTTGATGACCGCCGTACAACTCCAGAGTCCACGATCATGGGATTGAGTAGTGACATCGCGGGACAGCCTCAGCCGTGTACACTCCAAGCACTTATGGAGACACTGGCTAATTCTGTTCTGACGTATTCGTCATTGCACGCATACGTACATGTCTGCCGCTGGACCACATGCCACGTCGTTAAGATATCTTATTGGTTTGTGGGTAATTCGTTATAAGCGGCTACAAGAAAAATCACCCCTTGCTTTGGTACACATATGAGCCAAAAAAAAAAAAAAAAAAGAGGAAGCCCAGCTCTATAGATCGAAACATTTACCCCCTACCATCGACCTAATAATGCTGTGCCCCACTTCCGGCGCCACCACTCATAGACACTAGCTCCTCGTCCTCCCAAGGACTAAAATTGGCTGTGCGGAAACGTGGAAGTGACTGTAACCAGGAGGGCAGAACTTTGCCCATCTGTTGAGGAGAGGCAATGGGAACTGCATGAACATGAGATGGGGACGACGGTATGCTCCCAACATCGCTAAGGCTTGGCAAGCGCTCAAAACTCGTGTTAGTAGACCCCCCAAGTGCACGCTGTAGCGCCTCCCTCTCCGCAGGAGAGGGCGCAAAGGCACGTAAGAATGAGTTATTCGTCGATGTGGTCGCAGACACGGCCTGCGACCCAAGACCATTGGGATTTAAGGCATCGTATCCCGAGGATCCGTTGTTAAAGGTAGGTGCAGATGGTTGAGACGGAGGTTTTCGTGTGAGCGTGAACACCTTGGCATCTGGATTCAACCCTTTCTTTGCCTTGTCCTTGGACGTCGTAGAGAACCAACGCCGCGGACTGACCTTTTCTATAACCATCGAGTTGGAAACTTCGAATTCTTCGGTTGGATACTGGTTGGGATTCGGATCTGAACTCATACGAGGAACCCGGACACTGCGCTGATTATCCAATGCACCCTCCTGCGAAACATTACGAAGTCCGTGTTCGCCTATGGGTCGGATTTCAAACGGATCTTGGTCGACAGAAGGAGCGTGCGGGGAAACTGGAGAAGTTGCCGTGCTGGCAAAACCTGAAGTTTGACGGTCAGTTGGCCGTAAAGCATTGTGCGGGACATATGAGGTTATATTGCGGCCTCGCCATTCCTTATCCATATACACATCACTCTCTGACTGGAAAGACCTTGACAAACTGTCGGGACTGTCGAGAGATGCGGTAAAACCCGAGGGAATCAAAGAATGACTATTGGGCGAAATAATCGAGGCTATGCCATGCGACGCATCACTATCACCGAACGGAGAGAAACTGGTGGCAACATAGCGTAGTGGGTGCGACGTATGCTGCTGTGCAGTAAGGATACTATCGTCAAATACCGAATATCCATTCGCCCGTAATGCTGAATGCGTCGCATTGTTGGTTTGGTAGGATGTGTTTGCTGAGAGGGCCAATGAGCCAGTTGGTTTGGAGAAAACTTGAGGGTCACGCGATGCTGAAGGACGACGGCCAAGGCTACTGATGGCCTCGAATCCAGTAAGTGAGGGTTGTCGTGGCTCCTCACTCTCAGGAACAGGGAATCCCTCAATCGAGTCCCAAGGAGTTTCACTAGCTGGACGTAAGGTCTGATTATGCCTCTGCATCTCATTGCGCTCCTTCAGCCGTGCCAACTTGTCCTTTGCCTCAGTGACGCTGTCTTCCAACTCACGAGCACGTTGATTGAGAGCTGAGACCACATCTTCCACGACCTTAATCTCTTCCTTTTTGCGTTCCAAAGCATCCGACATCTCCTGTTCTGCCTCGGATGTGGATTCTTTAGACTGACGTATAAGTGTCACGTCTTCTGAAAGACGTTGCTGCAGCTTAGCGATTTCTTTATCGAGGTGGTCCATGCGGTGCGTTGCGTTGTCACGAGCATTCTGAGCGGATTTGAGCTTTTTTTCAGCATCCTTCTTCATGGTTTCTGTGTGGCGTTTTGAATCATCTAGGGACTTGGTGCGCGATTTCACGTCCACTTTGGATGTATCTTCCTGGCGCTTGCGATCCCGCAACGAGTCCAACTCACTCTGGAGTTGAGAGTGGGACTGAGATGAACACACTTGGTGCTCGTGAAGTTGTGTGCGAAGATCATGCACGGTAGTTTTGGAGAGCGAAATCTGACGGAGAACTTCTGCTATGTTGGGAGATTGATCAAAGAGAGTTGATGAAGAGCGAGCCGGAATAGATGATCCCAGGTGAACCTGGTCAACGGGACGACCGACGGTGGACGACGAAGAGCGCAGCAGGGACTGAGTGGCAAGCACGGAGGGCCGATCAGTAGATGAAGATGAGGGAAGCCGGGCTGTATGAAGAGGGAGAGAAACCGATTTCGGCAGCGGCGGTGGCGAAGCATTACGCGCTGATAGACTCGTTCTTGGTGACGACCTCTCACGATTTCTAAGCTTGGGAGGAGCGCGAGCCAGCAGATGAGGTGGAAGGTTCTTTGTAGAAAAGGGAAGTCCTGCAGAAAGTTGATCAGATGAGGATGAACTGAACCAGCGAGACAACATGCCATTGTATTCGTTGAGCAAATCTAGATTTCTGATGCTCACTATGCCAGAAGTCCAACCTTCCTCATCAATTGACCTAGTTATGATGTCTTGATACCAGGCGTCGATGATACCGCCTCGCCACCAACGGCCAAAAGCGCCAACATACCAAGAATCGGAGATAATCAAAGCATCACGGTCATCATTTGGAGGGGATTTTGGTAAGGGAACCATGGCGGCGATGGTGAAGACGCCAAAACTGTGAAAGACATGTTTGGGAGTTCGAAGAGATACAGCTGCCCTATTGGCGAAATGAAAAGGGGAAGAATTGTCAAAGGAAAGAGTGTGGGTGGTGCGCCGGGATAAAGAAAAGGAATCAGAGTTATCTTGAGAATTATGGTCATCGTCGGGGTTGACATCGAGACGGGTGAGATGTTGACGAAAAGATTGCTCTATGAGGAATGCACGAAAAGAGTTCTCTGATGGATTTGTGAGATAAGCTGTTAGATGAAAGATGTAAGTTAGAAAGGTAAAAGTGGTAGTATGAAAGAAAGATTGGATACCGAGGACGAGTACGACGATGGAGAAGATGACCAGGCAAAAGAACGACCTTATATCAGTCTTTCCCAATAACAACCGAACAGAGTCAGCAAATGGACGACGAAAGGACAAGAGAGCCAAGCCGCCAAAGGAAAAACTCATGATGCAGAAAAGCGAAACCCTCCAAAAAGGTGGAGATGTGGGATGAAGGTGAGTCGACAGTGTTGCAGTGTACAGATTCTTGTACAAAAAAAATATAAGAAAAGGTTGAGGACGACGACGAGGACGACGGGGACGACGACGATGAAGCCTAAGGCCTTCAGGCGGACAAAACTTTCAAAACATTACTCAATCTGATTCAAATTCCCAGGCTCGATGGTCGACGTCCATGGCGAATGTTGTTAATCCTTGGATAGCTCCCTATCTCATCGCTATCGCAGAGGACCATGGCGCAAATATCCCTTCGATCCCCTCTTATAAACAATCAAAAAGAGTACAGCTTACAGAGGTGAGCAATTATCTTCGACGCGTCCTTACAACTTGAACTCAACTTGCCTATCAGTGGTTGACATACGGGACCAACGATGACTCCCTCCTCTGGGCTAAGATCTCAGACAAAGAGCTGTCAATCCCTATTCGTTTCAGTAACAATGCCATTGCCGAGTACAACAGGCATGTCTCATTCTCGCCACCCTCTTGCCAAACTCTAAACTTTCTCTCAAGACTGAACCACAAGCGCATTACACAACATAAGACTGCCATAGTAACCATCAAAGACTTTAAACCATTCTTCACTCGCGTTCCTCGCGGTGGGAACCTGAAACTAACCAGTCAATCCATTTTAGCCCTTGACTGTGATTCAGTTTCCCTTCTCGGCAGCTATGATGAAGCTCTGTTCGGCGGTCCAAGAGAGGTTGAAACCAACAATGATCTACGTCTATGGTCCGAAGGATTGAGGCAAGATGGAGGAGGCGGGTACGCGCGCTCCTGTCCTGCCCATTCACACATATCCTTCATATATCCTTAGGAATGTGCTCAAACAACGCAAGGACGCAAAGCAAGCCACTGCAGTTCTAGACACTGCCCCACAGCCCGTCTTAGTACCTCCAAAAACATCTATCACTGTTCCTCCTCCGAAACAGGACAAACACACTAGCTACGTGAAGCTTCGCCCGTTGGTCTCGAAAGCGCAGCGCAAGACCAGCCATATTGATCTGTTACGAAGGCGCGAGCGACTGTTCCGAGTAGGTCTCGTTCCATGTTTCCACCTTGCGTTACTTACTAAATGTATAAAGGGGAAACTACGCGTGCCTTCCGTGGATGCCACAGCACTTCCCAGTAAGTACCTTTTCGATTGGTTGGTAATTGCTACTGAAATTTTCGTAGTGGATGAGGATGACGCACTACCGAAGCACCAAGAATCAGTGGCTGGTGTACTGCAGCAGGAAAAGACTCATGTCCTCAATTCTCCTTGCGAACAGCGCAGATCGTCCCGTAGGAGTTTTTTTTGCCTTTGCCATGTCGTTGATTTATTCTGACCAAACCAATTATGCAGCCCAACATGTTCTCAGTTCTGACTCTCCACCGAAGATCCAAAGCAGGCAATCATCACCAGGCATTCCTATCACAAATTGGTCACCTTCACCTTCGCCTGCTCCCCGGAAGCCACGCTCTCCCCCCACCAGCTGGGCTCCACCAGCCTCCCAGAACTCTTTCGTTCTTTCGAGCCCAGCGCAAAGACAAAAGAACGCCTCGCCGTTACCAGAAAGTGAGGTCATTGCTCACGAGACTGGCCTTCTTCCACTGCCCACGATAACTCAGCCTATCCATGACAAATACCCAGTCATTCGCAAGGTTCCTCGTCCCCCCCAACCCATTCCGGTTCATGAGTCCGACTTTGGTCCCACCCAGATCTTAGTGCCGAATTCGGACACGTCGCTTTCATTCTCCCAATCTCAGCCGCCGTCTCAGTCACAATCCCACTCATCAGAGGAAGTGTCGGAATGTTCACAACCTGTTATTCTGTCGCAACTCTCCGCCCTCTCGAAACCGCGGAACGACATGGATACCACCAACGCCTTCGTGGAGAGGGCCAATGATCCCGATTCGGATGGTGGCGGGGATACAGCTGCTAAGGAGGATCCGCTGTTTTACGAGGACGCCCCATATGAAGGAGATCAATCATCACTCGATCACGCCAATGAAGAATCCCCAAAACAAATACATCTGAATGGAAGTTCTTCACAGCCATATCCCACATATAGTCAAGAGGAAGGTCTGACAGATTCGTTCAGAATTGTCCAGCCCTCTGTCGCGCAGCGTCAAGCTGAAGACTGTCTTCCTAATATCGTGGGTAACGACGCAGATATCGGTCAGCAAGCTACAGCTGAGGCTCAATCTGCTACCGGACCACTTTCTATGAAGAAGCTGAATCACGATAGTATGACGATAGACGTAACTCAAGACCTTGATGAAGACTATGCACAGATCCGTCATGAGCTCTCCAGCTTCATTTATTCACAACCGCGGAACTCCCCGCAGCAGCATTCACCTCCCGAAGAATACCCCCTTTCCCCAGCTAGAGGCACCGGGTTTCACGCAGATGCTGACCATTCACGGTCAGTGTTAAACTCGTCAACAGCTGTTATCACAGACAACAGACGATCGACTCCCAAAGGGGATGCTACTCTTAATGGAAGCCCGGGCGCGGGTGTGTGTATGGTACAACACGATGCAGACGCGTGGAGCGCCCCCAGCTTCCTTAGACCTTCGAGCAACAATATAAGAACCCATAGATCAACACCTTCCTCCACCGATACTGCCCCACACAAGTCGGAAATTTTAAAAACTGCCAACAGAAATCCAACCGATCGACGTCTCAAAGCCTCTCTCAGTCGGGAGGCCTCCTTCCCTCGTAGCCGGCCTCCTCGTGTTGATCAGAATCAGGCTCCCGGAGCGCTAGGCGTGTCTCAGCAGCCGAGGATACCTACGCAAGCGCAGAAGATTTCGCCGGCACATGTCCTCACGTCGTTGCAATCACGACCGAATAAACGCAGCAGGGATATGATCTCAGATACGGACGGTGTCACTGAGTCGAGCCGCCCACACGAAAAGAAGAGAAGAGCGGAACGGACGGGATCAATTAACGATGCGAAGGTCCGCAAGATGGCGCGTGTCAAACCCTCTGTTCTGAATGATGGACACGGAGTGAAATTGAAAGGCTACACTGTGGACCTGAGTGGATTTGTGTTGGACGAGATATCTCAGCCGTTGGTTAGCTGGTTAAGCGTGAAGGATATATTGCTGAAGACTAGTCGAGATCGGGACGAAGAAACTTAGTTGTAGCACTTGGTGCAACAAGGATATAAAATTACGCATAACTGGTAGACATTGATACAGCACTGAGTGAGAGTCGCGGAATCCCAGATGACAAAGACTTTGACAAAGACTGTTACTTACATAAAGTTTGGGGAGATGACAACTTCTTGAGCATCAACCACGTCGACAACATACACTCGAGGCTCAAAACGTGTTACACGGCCCACATTTACACACATTATACATATACAGGACGTGTCAGCGACGCAGCGATCAGCTCTATCAGCTACTTGAACAAATTAACGATGGTGGAAGGAGGAAAAACGATAAAAAGACGATATCGACACACCATCAACAACACCACCCTACCCCTTACTCGAATCGAAAAAAACTGCCGATCTTCATTCATGTTGCCCGGAAGCGACTTCTGCTGAATCAGGTTTCAGCTCTGTAACCCCCCCTGGATTCTTTGGTGCTTCATCATGCGCACCGTTAGAGCCAGGAGCATTACTATTGCTGGTATTGTTACTTGACGAAGGGGCCGATGCAGGAACGGCCAGGCCGGGCGGCAGCAACGAAGCTTGATTGAGGGCTGCTCTGAGCGCGGCATTCTCCACGCGCAGTTGATCAACCAAAGTTCGACATTCTTCCCAACGTCGGTTGGCTTCGTCGGCTGAAGCGAGGGCAGCATCCAGGAGCTGGGATCGCGACTCGAGTGCTTTTACATGTCTGATTTAGGCATTAGATAATGATATAGTAAGGTATGTGATACTAACTGATCTCTACGCTCCCTGAACGCGCGCTGTGCTTTTCTGTTTTGTTCTGCGCGTTTGCTGGAGCTGAGTGCTCTTCCTGATGCAGCGGAAGACGGTGACTGTTGGGATGGATCTTGGGATGGCTGAGACGGATTTGGAGGCATTCCGCCGGGGGTGTAGTCTGCATAAGGATAATGGGGAGGCATTGGACCACCTTGCATAGGGTGAATCATTGCATGTGGAGGAGGAAGATGATGAAGGATCTGCTGAGGAGGTGGGGGAGGAAGTTGTGGAGGAGGAGGAGGTTCTGTCGGGTTGTTTGAAGGAGATTTACGCTTCCGAGTGTTACGAGTGACTGGGTTTATGGAATTTGGTTCGTCGCGGAGACGCATTTGACCTTGAATTTGATTTTGCTGTTGGACATTAGGAGAAGCGTTTTGTTGTTGCTGGTCGATTGACTGATTCCCGCTGAAAGCCAGCATCGCTACCACTACGTTTTGTTTTTCACGTATTAGTAAGAGGCTGAGTAAGATGTCACGCTTATGTCACATCATGATTCCTATTTAGTACCAAGGCTGTAGAACAACAAGACCAAACTCTGTGCATATGGGAAACGCGAAGATTAGCAGGAGAAAGAGCCAGGGAAGACGGTACTGGGCAATTGGATGGAAGATATAAAATACAGCAGAGATTGGGGGAAAGATTTACAAGTTAAAAGTTAAAACAGGACGATCATCAATATACCCAGTTCTTTGGCAGGCGTGAGAGCGACCTCGAGGCTCTTCGGTCTCTTCGCTTCTTGCCTTTGCCTCGTTCCCTTCCCTCCTCTTCACGCCCTTTCTTCACATGGCGTCCCCGTCTCCTCATCAAAAAACTCCTGTATCAAACCTGTCTTCTCAGAAACCTTCTTTACGACAGCGACTGTTTTCAAACGGTAGAAAAGTATCAAGACAGGGCAAGGAGCCTCAAGATATCACCCCACCTCGCTCCCATCATCCTGTAGAAAATTCTGCTAGCACCAGCAGTGAGCTTTTTGATTTTTTTCTAAAAAAAAATACACTTTCTTCAACCTAGCAACCCAGGCACTTTGACTACCGAGTCACCAAACTCCCTTACTAATGGACAGGCATCAGTCCTGCAAGCGCCTAACCCTCCGACCCCTCTTTCAGTCGCCGCAAGTGCTGTACCTGCTGCTGTTCTCAGGGCAAACGCAGACGAATCCGACAGGGAGCAGGGTTCGCTCAATACCACCCTCACCGCAAACAATAGACGAGTTCCGTTCTACCGTCGCAAGGCTTCCAGTAAATCATCAGCATCAGAGGTTGCTCTTTCTCCTTCCGCGTCTCCCTCTCTTATCAAGTCAAGGCGAAATTCTTCCCGTTCAAGACCCTCGTTCCTCTCCCGTGTTGTGCACAGAGTCGTACCGTGCGTTAGCCCTGATCCCGAAATCATCCACAACAGCATAGATGACGACGCGTCAGAACCAAGACGTTCGTTTGCTCTCAAGGAAATGACCACTGTCCGCCCGGCAGACTTCGAAATGGATACAAGCAGTCCAGGAACCCAGGACGAAGTAGCCAATGAAGCACACGACTCTTCAGTATCCCCACCAGTGACCATCGAAATCCAGCCCCCTCCATCTCCCAGCGACTCCGAGGTTATCGTGCCTCCACCACCAAGTGCACATCTCCTCCCAGATGATGAGACAGATGGGTTAACTTCGGGTGCTGTTCAACCTCCCGGTTCTACTGGTGACCAAGTGGTCAGAACCAACACACACGATTCAGAGGATTCGGATGGCACTAGCTACACAGATGATGAAGGCGAAGATAGACATATGCTGGACGAACAAGATGAGGAGGAGAGGTTGATAAGAAACGGGGGATCTGGTATTCCCATTGGAGCCGTACGTCCGCTGATGCTCGTCAATTACTGTATTCTTACGCTTGGATCAACGCCCCAGGATGGCCTTCCAAAGCCATTGTTGCCTCCAATATCCCCTGAACACGTCGGTCGAAAATGCCTGGTACTAGATCTCGACGAGACACTTGTTCACAGTAGTTTCAAGGTATGTTACAAAATAGACCTTTGGTTGAATTCTGTTGTTGAAAATTTCAAGGCAATACAACAAGCCGATTTTATCGTCCCCGTTGAAATTGAGTACCACTGGCATCATTTCCATGTTCTTAAGCGACCTGGGGTCGACAACTTCTTGAAAAAGATGGGCGAGATATATGAGATTGTCATTTTTACTGCTAGTCTCAGCAAGGTAGAGATGTTGCTATCGGTGATCATGCCGCATGTTGACCTCCTGGACAGTATGCCGATCCGGTCCTTGATAAGCTTGATATCCATCAAGTGGTGGCTCATAGACTATTCAGGGAGAGTTGTTATAGCCACAAGGGCAACTACGTCAAGGTGATATAACTATTCCATGTCACCTTTCTCATCCTCAACCATTGCAGGATCTTTCTATGCTTGGCAGGCCGATAGCGGACACGATTATCCTCGATAACTCGCCTGCATCCTACATTTTCCACCCGAACAATGCAGTTCCAGTCTCATCGTGGTTTAATGACCCCCACGATGCAGAGCTAACCGATCTTATTCCATTTTTAGCTGACCTGACTTCTGTTCCGGACGTCAGAGGTATTCTGGACGGGGCACGATAAACCCATGAAATGTAATTGCCACCCCACCGCCGTTGGAGGCGTATGACATGCTCGTTGAGCATATACCCTAGCCGAGTTACGGACCTCATGGGGCCACACAGATTCCCAGCCCCCTTCCCCCATCAACATACCAACCTCGCAATATACCCTGCTGCAAGTCCTTCATACCCCGCCACACCCCGACTTGTACTATGTACTAACAAAGAAGGATACGGAATTGTTCTGTTCAGCATACTGATACTGTTGTCGGAAACACACGCGTTGCTCAATGCACTCAAGGCTCCTCACCCTCATTATTTTTCACCTCATCCAACAAGTATTCTATACATTGCAACATTCTACCAAGATCATTTCACTCCTGTCATTTAATAAAATCATCGTAGCATCCATGCAGATGGAATAGGGTCTCTACTGGGACTTAGTGTGCAGTTTTCAACTCTGGTTCTTACTGTACTTAATACCCATCTTTACTTACGACTCTTTACGACAAGTACGACCAAAGAAACTTGTTATACGATCATGTGATGCTAAGAAACTTTTGAACCAGAGTCATGAATCGAAGGAAACGTTTGTGCTTTTTGTTTCTGCAGGCTATTCTCTTTTTAACTTCTTTGCAGCTACCGCAAGCTTCGTGACATACTACCTAGTTATATACAACATTCTGTCAACAATTGGCTGGGGTTACATCCTCATCTCCACCTTCATTCATGTCTTCAACCTCGATGGTAGCGCCATCACCCCACCTAAAACTGCTTCTTCTACCATCTTGAATTTCTTCAAGTCCTCAGGGATCATCTCTAGATCATTCGAGACTCACCTACCAACTTGGATCCAACCAGTATATCTCCGTTCTACATCAACGTTTGCACGGGTGGGCACACAGACCGCCTTCGTTCAGTCCTTCGCGCTACTGGAGGTGGTGCATGCCTTGTTGGGTTGGGTGAGAAGTCCTTTGCAAACAACTGTCATGCAAGTAGCGAGTAGGCTCTTTCTTGTCTGGGGTGTGATTGAACAATTCGAGAATGTGCGTTCTTGCGAAGCGGCCGTATTTAACGATAACTCAGTTCTTCCTCTCCTTTTCATACAGGTTCGCACGAATTCTTTGTTCACGTCCATGGTATTTGCCTGGTCAATGACAGAAGTAATCCGCTACGCCTTCTACGCCTGCAACCTCTTAGGATTCGAACCTTACGTCCTTCTGTACCTTCGATACACCACATTTTATATCCTATATCCTCTAGGCGCGTCCTCAGAGGCCTTTCTCATCTATGCCACCCTTCCCAAATCATCACCCCTCCCAGGCTGGCAGGCCTGGGTTCAAGGAATGTGGAAACCAACCGATTACTTCCGAGCTCTGATGTTTTGCATTTGGTGGCCTGGTATGACCTGCTCTTCCCGTCCATTGTTTCCCACTCAACCCTATACGCAGCATTGTATGTATTGTACACATACATGATCGCACAAAGACGCAAAGTTTTACGCAGCCACAAGTTGAGGGGTGCCAACGTTGATTGACGACGCTGTCCTTCTATACACCAAACTAGAGACTATATAAGCCAAGGAGATTGACTTCTTTACTAATTCGCCTCGTTGATACTAGGAGAAAAGCCAACGCGTACCCCGCCCGAATAGTCAAAGGTAGAATACCCTTGGATTCAAACTTTAGTCCAATTTGTACGTGGGTCAAATAAGAGACTTACAAGACTTCAGAAACTCATCTCCTAGAGATGGCGGAGTTAATGAGCTGCGAACCAATACAACCTACGGTACGTACCTATGATGGCCAAATTCGCAGGAAACTCTGTTCCCAAAGATAAAATGCCACCAACGCAATGCCTAGCACTTAGTTGAGTGGTGGTGTGAATGATCATGGATATAAAACTGACTCCGAATCGGCACCGGCCGTACCTTGATAATATGAATGGCAATTAAGACTCGACAAGTGCGGAGACTTAGAAAGACGAACCTAAGTTGAAGTCAAGCGGGTTCAAGGAAAACTCCTGACCACTGAACGAAAAAGCAACCTCCATGTCAGTAGCGCAAGGGTATGTGTAGAATCCTGATTCGGATCAAATTAAATTCCTTCTAGGAGCTGAAGAACATACCGGACCCATATTGGGCTGCTGGTTGGGCGCCGGGAATCTGAGAAACTTTGATTACTGTGTCCCAGCAAATTATGGACATTAGCTGCAACTAACTAGCTCATAAAACCTCTCAGCAGTCTCGTTTGGAACATATATGAATGAAGTCCCCGTGTCAATTGCCTGCATTTATGTCAGTATCGAGGACCCTCAAGGGTGCAACGCAGCGTACCGCTACTAGATTTGTGGTAATCGACATAGTGGAATTCAAGTTAAGCGCATCCATGGAGACGGACCAATATGTCTATGACAGGTTTGAATTATGGCATCTAGTGATGTTGAATTCGACGCTAACCTGCGACTTCACTGGAACCCAAGCGACTACCCCGGTTGTTTTGGTCGTGTCATAACAGCCAAAACACACCTATCAGCGAAGATGTGAGATTGGACAAAATATGTTGTCATAAAAGTAACCTCGGAACCTGTAGCCTGATTTCTTGCCAGATGAACTGAAAATAAAGGTGCAGCCAGTGTCCCATCCGCAATCAGTCTTTCAAAAAAAGTCGGCTGTCTTGATCTTGCGATGGTGCTGAATGCCATGCCTAGCATTCCATCATTCGGGAAATCGCTGAAGTCATCCGACGTCTGTGTAACAGCTCCGAATACTTGCTCTCGCACACTTAACCGACCAACAGAAACAACATCTGACGCCAGGGTGCCATAAGCATTGCCAGCGCCCTGTGCATTGCCCCTCCGAATTAGAAGTGGAAGTCTTTGTACAGTGGCCCGGGTGACTTACGTATGATATAGAAAATTCGTCCCCAAGATCCCTATAAGTGGAGCTTCGGCTAGCATCAAGTTGCCTGCTTGTGCAATACGGACAGTTAACAGGCACCCAAAGATCAGCAGAGCCCGTATCAATGTCGAAGGTCAACGTTTGTGGTGGTGACCCAATGTTGAGAGGGCCGTAGTACAAAATATCGACAGAGCTAGATACCAGATCTTCCACGGGCATGACTCCAGTTCCGGGAAGGACAAGGGATGCTTCAACAGCCGTAGCTATGGAAGCTATATTGACTGCGTTTTCACTCATAACATTGGTATTCGAGTTAGAAACTTGAAGAAGGTCCATGAGGGGGTGATCACCACCCGTGCTGGTCAGAAACTGAGTAGCATGCATGTACTTCCTAAGGAGATTATGAAGTTCTGCTTGCTGCAAATTTCAATCATAAGGTATTAGCTTATTCAATAAATAGAAGGACGAACCGCATAGGTCGGGTCAAATATTCGTAAATTGCCATTTGTGATGGGATCCCGATGATGCAGGAATCGGCGACTCAAAGGTATGGAATATCCAGCGGGAGCGTTGGGCGCCGGCGCAGAAAGGGTGAGGCAGATGATTGAGAGAAACATTTGAAGCTCAAGCAATAACATTCTAACTTCTAAGCCTGAGAGGGAGGAAGCAATGGCTGGCGGAGGCCTGAGGCTGACAGACATTCAATTAATATTGCAGCTCTGAACCGAAGGGCATTTGTGCCACTTATGAGGGGACACGTGGATATATAGGGCTCGAGACTACTCGAGATTTTGATAACTCGATGACTCGATGAAGCTTGCCCCCCTTTTGAGCGCTTCAGGTTGGCAGGATCATCACTGTGATAAGGCATCGGAGAATTTACGGGCCCTGCCTATGGTGCCCAGTGTTTGAGAAGGGTTCGAAACGCCGAGAGCTGGATACATGACTGAGGATGGTGGAATAAAACCACTTCTTGACAACGAAGTGACAGCAATTTACCCTCATGCTTTACCTACATAAATACAAACCTAAGTACATTGAAAACAAATCGAGTGTACCTACACACTTACTTATTCCTCTTCTAATATACTAAGGGAATCTCAAGCAAATATGAAGGGAATCAATGGATGGAGCTAAATTACGTACGTACTTATGTATATGTACATTAGCAAAAGCGCCAGCAGCACCCCAAATTCGAGTATAACCATGACACGCAAGACGAAACCTAGACGAAACTGCCAGTGGGTTCTGTTCTAATATATACTCCTTTTGACCACTCTGCGAGACGCTGGCGGAATTCTGAGTTATTTCAGAATCCATACTTATATGAAAGGCACCTTTTCCGAGTCTGGTCCATACGATCCGAGTCCGCAAATGGATCAAAAGGAGAAGAATGGTGGTTCTCGTAGACTCCGCCAGACATTGGAGGTATGGTGGGGTGAACTTGAAGGCTTTCTGCCTTCGTATGGAGACACATAAGACTCGTAAGTTCTGTGATCCTGCACACCGGGCTTCGTATCGTGATATGTATCAGGGTCATAGGTTGATTCTGGCAAGGCGATTTTCTTCAGGCCTCCTTTGCTTTCCATATCGTGCCATTTGCTATTGTACTTTTCCCGAGTCACTGTCGTCCAGGGGATAGCTAGTCGTCGTTGAAGGGTGAAAATGACCGCAGCGACAACAAAGAAGAACAACAGTCCACCGACAATTGCCCCGACATTCGCAGCTGTACTGGTATCTGGTTTGGAGGTATTCAGGAGCGGCGATGGTGAGATTAACCAAGGTGGAAAAGCCTGAGCGGAAGAGATTGCAGCAGACATTGGACACTGGTCGTAGCAATTTGAAAGTGCTCCGAGGCTCCTAATCGATCTTGGGGCTTGAATATGTGAAACCCTCATCGGACTATGCCCACAGTATTCTGGCACAGCGACTGGGCACTATGGCTATTGCCACACTAAATTTAATGTTACAACCAACTTACAGCCAAGCCATCTACGTTGAATCCCCCTTTTCATACCACATACTTGGTGGCGGCTGGCTTCTCAGTGACTTTCAAACAAGAAAACCCGATCGGCGAGTCAGCCACTGTTAGCTTGGATTCCCTGAAATACTCGATGTCTTCTTTTCCTCATTCTGGTTATTGTCACTGTAGATCTGACAGTGTACTGTTCATAGGCTTCCTAGTCTTCAGAACTCGATGATTTTTACACGTCATGTCATCAGCGTGTTGGGACTTGCCATCGTGCGTAGGGCTGCAGCCCAAGGATACCTTATCAAAGACTCCTTCAAAGGCCCAGACTTCTTCAGCTGGATATGGGAAACATCCGACGACCCAACCCATGGGTGCGTCAACTACATCGACAAACCATCCGCTCAAAGCTCTAATTTATCCTATGGTATAGCTTTCTCTCCTCACTGGCTTTGCTATGGCTCTTATTCGCTGGATTTTTTGTTTTAGCCTCTGACAACAAATTTATAATGCGTGTGGATGCTACGAACATCGTACCCCCCAGCGCCCGAGGCCGCGATAGCAACCGTATCACCTCCAGGACAACATATGATGATTCTCTAATGGTTCTGCAGTTGACGCACATGCCCGTGGGATGCGCGACGTGGCCCGCCTTCTGGACTCTCAGTGCGCGAGGCCCCTGGCCGAACGGTGGGGAGATCGACATCATCGAAGGTGAGTCTGTGGGGGCAGACTTACCTAGACTCATCACTAAGTTACCATGACTGCACAGGAGTACATATGGCTACGCGGAATACTGCCTCGTTACATACAGGCCCCGATTGCGCAATGCCGCCGACACGTAAGCAGGGCGGGTACGGCTTCGTACGTCCTCTTTTGGTTGTCGCTTATCCTTTTCTCAGTACGTCGGTATCCTCGGACTGCGATGCAGCGGTAAATTACAATCAAGGATGTGGCACATCGTTCAAGGATACGAATTCTTACGGAGCTGGTTTCAACAATCAGGGTGGGGGTTGGTTCGTCATGGAAAGATCGAGGAACAAGGGGATTAGTTTGTGGTATTGGCCTCGCAGCGATGTCAACGTCCCTCGTGCGATTAGGGAGTGTTCCAAGGTCGTGGAACCTGACAGCACATGGGGAGATCCCGAAGCGTATTTTCCTACTGGCAGTTGTGACTACGACTCTCACTTTGATGCGCATCGGATAGTTTTTGACACAACTCTATGCGTGAGCAATTCCACGTTCCCTTTCCACTCTGATCTGTAGTAAATTGGGGTCTTCAGGGTGACTGGGCAGGTGCAACATTTCTAGCGGCAGGATGTGGACCTGGCAGTTGTGTCGATTGTAAGCTCCCAACGAAAATCTCCTATCAATTCTTGCTTACCCCCCCCGATCGCTTTCAGATGTCCATAATAGTCCTGAAAAATTTGTGGATGCATATTGGGAAATCGACTCGCTCTCTGTTTACACGCCGCCTAGCTAGCTTTTCGCAGTCTCGATAGTGAGCACCATTGCCTTCCCACCCACCATCCACGGGGATTTGTTAGCAAAACTTCCATGCACTCCAGTCATCTTGGTCGGATATGCTTCAGCTGAAGCAAGCTATACCTTGTGTCTAGATAGACAAGATGGTCCTTGAAAATGACTGTTTCAATACGTATTTCGAGCGACGGTTACGGTTCATACATATATTTTATCACATTCTCACATCCTCCTACAAATCTATAACTAGGCAACGCGCAGAATTAAGCAAAACAGTAGCGATGTGGATACCAACAGAAAATAGATCCTCCAATACTAGTAAATCAAGACCCTTCCCCGCGAGGATTTAAAAAAAAAATAACAATACTTATAGACCCATCCCCGAACCAATAGATCTTGCAACAGATGCACCGCGTAATAGACTCCCGGCGTCGGAAGGTGCAATTGATCCCCTACGGGAGGGCACAACAGAGCTAAGACGAGAGGGGGCGACAGATCCATGTCGCTGATGCTCCCATAGTTTATCTTTGGCGCGGATTTCAATGTTCTCGAAGGGGGATTCTTGTGAAAGCTTGAGACAATCGCGTGTGCCGAGAACGAGCAGCTCAAAGAAAAAAGAGGCAGCGGCGCGACGGGACGCCTGAAAGTAGTAAATATAGGGTCGAGGCGGCAGGTAGCAGAGACATACTTTATCAGACAATTTTCCGAAACTGAGCATTTTGTCCATCTCTTCCTGACCAGCAACAGGCTGGAGCTCCTTCCTTATGATGCCCAAAGCCTTGACCGTGTTCTTACTATACCCCTTTCCTTCATTATCGGCTGTTGGTACTTCCCTGTCTGTATCATGTGTCTGTGTCTGTGTAGAAGGCCGAACGTCGAACATCGCAATCGGACACGAGGCATCAGCATAAGTCTCGTCACCTTCCTCTATGACGACGCCACCCGGTGCGGGAGTGGACAATCGACTTAACGCCGACGGCGCGAGGGATTTCGAGCGTGCTCGATTTATGTCCATGTCACCTGCGCCCATATCAAATTCGGGCACTTCCAACTGATAATCGTCCAGTCCGCCAGTCTGGTCACCAAAGTCTATGGTACCGTCTGGGCCAACGCTGTGCCGTCCGAGGGCATCGCTTCCGGGAGCATGACTTGGAGCAAAGCTTCCTGCTCTTCGTCCTTGTTCAACATCGTCTTCGTAAACGCTTCCGTCAAGTCGGGGTCGCTTATTGGGGCTTTTGTCTGGAGACGTGCCTCGTCGTTTAGGTGCAAACCCACCAGTGACAGGACGCATAAAAAGCTCGGCAAGTTCGGGGGATAAGCCTGGGGGCGCACCGCAGAAAAAGGCACCATTGTTGGTGACCTTTGTAGGAAGGAAATGTGCTAGAGGATCGTCACGAATGGCGAGTAAGCGCATAACAACTGATGATCGTGGGAGGAATTGCTGATCAGTCAGGATATTGCTGACATCCTTCGCCATTGGAGCACCAAGCCCGCCACCGCGTCCTCGGCCGACTTTAGCACCAAGACCATCTTGTAATTCAGTGACGGAATCAATGATCTGTTTTTTCTCCCTAATCTTGCGTTTAGCCTTCGAAGCTTCCTGAGGTGCCTCAGTAGTAAGGGGTTCGTCAGCTGCAGGCGTTGCGGGAGGTTCGCTGAGAGGGGAGGCTGGTTGACAGATGAATAAGAATGATTACAACTGTAACGTATCACTTACAAGCCCGAGAAGACTCCCGTGTCTGTCCTGGGGTCTTCTCAATGTTGTCCAATGGCATATTATCGAACCCAATACCCAAATCGCCTAAATCCATTCCTGCAAGTTCGGGGAAATCCATATCCACATCACCACCAAATGGATGTTCCGAAGCGCCGCGACTCTTGCTCCTATTTGAAAGTATGTCAATGTCCATATCTCTTCCGTGAGCCAGGAGGTGGGAGTGGATAGAATCTCGATGATATTGTGTATCGCGACCAACTCCGACGCTCTCGTCAACACTCATATTGTCATCATGGCCGTTGGGAGTTCCACCGCCATTGAGTTCGTCGTCCAGATTGATACCAAGGTCAACATCATTAAAGTCTTGGGATCCAATACCGTCTGCGGGGCCCATATCGAAAGGATCATTAAAGTCAAACTGTTGGAAGTCATCAGCAGTGCGGAGAGTAATATCGTCGATGTGCGCTTGATGGTGGCCATGGGGTTGTGGTAGGCGATCCTCAAAGCCCAGGTCCCTATATGGGATTAATTAATATACAAACGGCCGACGCAGCGAGTTCTTACCAATTCACATCAGGCAAAAGAAGATCTAGATCCATCCCGCCAGGTTGGAGGGTAATTGCGTTCTTGTTCACTGCGAGCTGATCCTCCGTCATGTCGACAACGCCAGGGCGAAATGCCTACATGTGCAAGGCATACAGTCAGGTGATTGAAGGCGAGCACTGCAAGGAACTGACCATCTTTATTTTCAAGAGAGCTTCATTGCAATCGTCCAGGAGGTACTTTGCCTTTCGACTGTATATACGAACGACGCCGAGCAGAAGTTGACCGCTCAGTCGAAGAGCCATGACTTCAATTTCCTGACCCATGATGGCGTCTGAAGGCGGGATATCAGTGAAGGGAATTATGGTGAAGAAATGGTATAAGTACAGACCAACAGATTGCTCAATATCTGTTTGGAGGGTCTGTGTTTTGGACAGCTTGCGCTCCATATGGGCCGCGAGCCATACTTTGCCCAAAGGGCCGCGGCGAGAGAGAATAGTTTCTGAGTAGAACTAGAGATCAATGATGAGACACCGATTTCTATGGCGAGTAAACGGAAACTTACCATGAATAGGGGGCGTCAGACGCGCTTGTGGCAGAGAAACCAAACCAAAAGATCGGTATTGACGTCTGTTTGTCTACACTTTCATGTTGAAACGCATAAAGCCCTGTCGCTTGCCCAGTCTCCAGCGACACTATGCAAATCCTTTGGCTTCCCTCAGGATACATCCTCCAGCAGACCCTGATGTCCAATTCCAAAAAAACTTGATTCAGACTTCACGAGCCAGGTCTGCAATGCAAATGATGGACGCTGCAGAGAGAGGCAAATATCACTCCTGCTTGGCCATCGCGGCAAAGATGAAAGCAGACGGCATACCGCCTCATTATTCCACGTACAGTGCCCTCATCCAAGCAGCAGCCTGTGAGGCTCGTTGGCTAGACGCTTGGGCTATCTTCGACGATATGTTGTTGGTTGGAATCAAACCAACAGTTGTCATATTCAACTATCTACTTGATGTATGTTACGTGCCTTGCCATATCTTTCTGTTCCCTATCCTTATCTTTGGGACAGGCCCAACGACAACGTTCTTCACAATATGCATGGCCAGTTATCGAGAAGATGAGTGAGATGAATATACCTCCCAATTCGACTACCTTCTCTTACATCATTGATCGCTTTACCTATGACGGTAACCTGGAAGTGGCTTTGCAATATCTTTATGCAATGAAGGCCCGTAAACTAGTACCAGAACTACATGCCGTGGAAGCCGTCATAACCTTGGCAGCGCACATTGGCTATTCCCGGCTAGCCATTGACTTGGCAACTTGGTTTGAGGGCGCTTCCATCCGTAGGCTCGATCAGGCCGTTTGGATTAGCTGCTTGAGGTCGTCGGCCGACAGCCTATATGTGAGTCTTCCATTTCAAATTAAGTCTCTCTCTTCTGTTCTGATGCCTATGTATTTGAAAGGTTGATGGCGTTCTTCACTGTTGGAAAATGGCTGTGCAAGACCTTAACGTTACCCCCGATGAAGGTCTTTGCGTATCAGTCCTCCATACGGCTGCCCGCCATGGTCTGCCGGACTTGGCTACAGATGTCCTTCGAGTTCTCAAGCTTATAGGAGTACCATGGGAGGAGCATCATTTTTCCCCGCTGATAGAAGCATTTTGTCGTGGAGATCAGGTCAAGGAGGCTTTACTGACCTTGGACATCATGCGAACGAACGAGATCGAGCCCACGAGAGAGACTGCGTACCCATTGTTAGACAATCTCAAAGATACGGATGCTGTAGACTCTGTTCGGGCCGTCATTGACGAACTTCACAGAGAAGGGAGGCGCATTGATATCGCCGCACTTAATGTTCTCATCCGAGCTTCGATTGCGCTCGGCGATCTGCAACGTGCAGTTGGCGCGTATAAAAGTTTTTCGGAATACGGCTTGACCCCAGACATTACCACCTTCAATATCCTCCTCCAAGGATGCGTGGTGGCAGGTCACCGGGACCTGGGAAGTCTCCTACTAGCAGACATGAAGGAAGTGAAGATCAAGCCCGACCAGGAGACGTATCAGCAATTTATCTCTCTGTGTCTGACCCAGGACAACTACGAAGACGCATTCTTCTATCTCGAGGAAATGAAGTCGGCGGGCCACGTCCCGCCCTCGTCTGTGTACGTTGCCATCATCAAAAAATGCCTTTCCACTGGCGATACACGCTACACTGTTGCAGTGGACGAGATGCGGGAGACTGGTTACTCTGTGCCACCGAGCTTGATGCGTGAAATGAAAGATACTACATATCCGGCGGAGGAGCCGCTGAGCGGTCACTTACCACCTGCAGACGATCGGGCAGCAGGCCTTGATGAGGCAACACAAAGGTTTATAGCGACAGGAGGTCTCGTTGGGACGGAGGAACCATAAGTATAATTAGTTCATCCGCTAATAATACACACCCGTCTTCGCTGAGGCCAAGTAGTCGAGATGGTTACATCCAGCAGCTTCCATGGAGAGCGCTTAGTCCATGAGTCATCGTGTAAATAGTGTAGCGTTATTACAACTCTGAGTCCTCAGCTTCAATCCTCCTGATCTCAAGCTGTATGTGTAAATAAGCTCTCGTCCTACCGTATATGTATGTATAATATATCTACAAGCATAGTTTGTTTCTGCCATCAATGCCACTACCAAACAGAAAGCTAGGTATGTTTCGCGTCTTTTGTCAGTATCCTTTCCTCATCTTCATCTCCGACCATATGTACCAGTGACATGGTGCGTCGGATTCCTTCTGCGAAATGTCACCAGTTGCTGAATTAGCGGCTTGACTAGTCCGATATGCTCAAGAGAAGTTTCTGCTCTGAACATCAACGAGCATATCGATAGCTCGTGTACGAAGTGTGTAGGATCACCTTCTCGGCAGTCATCTGGAAGCGCGACTGCACCCATCCGTCAGAAGAATACCGGCCCTTCTGCCACTACAGTAGCGCCAATTTTCAAGTCGAACGCAATCCAGGGCCCCAGAGGTGCAGACACTGCATCACACTCCCAGGAGCCGTTTGCAACGAAACGCCCTGCTGAAACAGGGGATAATATGCAGCCCACCAAGGCTACCAAGCGTATCAAGACAAATCTAGACTCGGCTGCACCTCTTGCAGAAAGACTTCGCCCGACTAAGCTGTCGGAATTCGTCGGACAGTCCCATTTAACTGGCCCCGACTCGGTGTTTATGAACATGCTAGCGAGCGGCTCAGCTGGATCCATGATACTCTGGGGTCCTCCGGGGTAAGCTAACGATAGTATATTGACAACTTAGATTGTGAGGTAAAACTTGTAATAGGTGTGGAAAGACGACATTGGCCAGGCTAATAGCCAAGCAAACTGGTGCTATTCTAAAGGAGCTCAGTGCAACAGGCGTTGGAGTGCAGGATGTTCGAGCAGTTCTGGAAGAGGCAAAAAATCTACTTACCCTGACGGGAAAGTGCGCAGAGAACTAACGTCACATTAACTTGCTGACTTCTCTTGACAGACAAACCATTTTATTTCTCGATGAAGTTCATCGGTTTAACAAAGGACAACAGGTACGACTCGATTTTGCTGTATTTTCTGTTGCTCATGTTCCTCATTAATACTCAGGACATACTTCTACCCCATGTTGAGCAAGGACACATTCTAGTCAGCACGCTTATATTTATTTGAGATACTCGGCTAACATGAACGTCTTCACTTTCCACTAGCTCATCGGTGCCACCACAGAGAATCCGTCTTTCAGGTTAACAAGCGCACTCCTAAGTCGATGTCGGTCAGTGAATCCATTATGGACTTCTTAGTCACTTACTCATCTTGACGTCGGCAGAGTTTTTGTACTGGAACGACTCACCGATGAGGAGATGAAGACAGTGATACTCAACGCTGCGAATTGTGCTCTGATATCTGCAGGTCCATCGGCGCGTACCCTAGCAAGCTCTCCGATTTCGACACCCGAAATATCACAATCCTCCGTCATATCCGATATGAGCGAGTGTTCTTGCCCTTCTGTTCTACAGCTAACGCCGAAAATCTTGCAAAGCATCATATCCCTGGCAATGGGTGATGCGAGAACTGCAATTTCTCTCTTGGACCTGGTCATCAATTCACCCTCAGATACCAAGGAGGCCGTTCTTCTGGATTCAATACGACGGTGTACATCTGCTTCATATGACCGCACTGGTGACAGCCACTATGATATGATCTCCGCGTTACATAAAAGTGTCAGGGGAAGCCAGGGAAGTGCAGCGATGTATTGGCTAGCGAGAATGCTCACTGCGGGAGAGGATCCTTTGTATATTGCCAGGCGAATGATTGTCTGTGCAAGTGAAGATATTGGGTTAGCAGACAGTCAAGCGCTTCCGCTGGTATGTTCATATATATCAGTGTTAATTTCTGATTGAAATGATAGCCTAGGCAGTGGCTGCACTACAAGCTTGTCAGACCATTGGTATGCCTGAATGTCGTATTAATCTCGCCCATATAGTTGCATATCTTTCCGAAGCACCGAAGTCGATACGTGCGTATGAGGCATATAAGCGTGCTGAAGCTGCCGCGAAGCTGGATTTGACCATTCCAGTACCACTGCAAATGAGAAACGCTCCTACGGGTTTGATGAAGGAACTAGATTATGGCAAAGGGTACCGTTATAATCCAGAGTATGCGTAAGTCAGATATCAGCCGACTCGGAAGACAATTTTGATGCTTATAGTACAAACGGTTAGCCATCCGGTTCACAACATCTATCTTCCTTTACAGTTCGAAGGGGATGTGTTTTTGCGGGACAAGGATGATGGATCAAGCAAGATATGGGATGAAGATGCATTGAGACACTGGGAGCATGAAGTCAATGCCGGCAAGGAGTGGGAGGGACGTGGACGGATCACACATACTAAATGTCCCTCAGGTAATAAGGCCGTCTAGGCTCTCCACCGTCAGCCCATGACCTCAGGGGTGTTGTTCCTCCCGACGCGACCTTCACCTGATTTCTCTGATGGATGATTATATGTAGTCATCAGCTTGAGCCCTACTTGAAATGACATACATATCGCGTTGAGATGTGCCGCGGCAAAGTTATTAGACTATTTTAGGCTAGACTCAGGCTCAGGCTCAAGCGTCCATGATCACCACTCTCCAGCTTCGGCTTCAACGCCAACCATGAAACCTGGCAGCCCTTATTTCCAGTCTCCTACGAACCTTTTCGTCGGACCCCCTGATTTCATTTCATCTCAGATTCCTTCACGGCCTCCAAGAAGCGATCTAGTTACCCCTATGCCACCCTCCAGATCACCTTCTGGCAGCCGCAGCATATCCACCCCATCGGTTCCTCGTGGATTGGGAGGTTCAATCGATCAACGTATATCCTCTGGCGTGATGGACCTACAGCAAAATACTCCTAAACCAGAACATCAGTGGACCTTATTCGGTCAGCTTATGGAGAATGAGGGTCAATTACCCAGTCCTTCGTCTGTGCCTGCGCCAACCAGGAAGACATCAAGCACCCCTCGGAGGGACGAGCACGAAGAACGGGTTTTTTCCTGGTCAGGTTCGACTACAGCCCAGAGAGGCAATGGAGATCCATTCCTGGACATGCATGTTGCTGAAGAAAACGAACTGGTGGAATCTTTAGACAACATGGCACGGCTTCCTCGTCGGACATACTCGCCTTGTGCAGAGGATAACAACAATTACGACTCTGGTTCGGATTCAGATACAGCCGACGACCTGCCTTCCCCCATCTCTACTGATGCCTCAGAGCGAAAAGCCTCGTCTTTCAAACACCGCATCCCACCTATCCCTGTTTTGTATCGCAATGTTCTCAAATGTTCTATAGCCTACTTCATCGCCTCACTCTTCACCTTTTCTCCCCACTTATCAGGCTTCATCAGTGACTTAACTTCCCATGGTCCTGGACCACACACGCCCTTCCCAAGTGGTCATATGGTGGCAACTATGTAAGTTTTCTCATCTTGAACATTACTGTGATTAAAATCAACGCTTCCCAGTGCAGTATACTTCAACCCGGCCAAGACGAATGGAGGAATGATCGAAGCAGATATCTTCTGTCTCGTTGGGCTTCTATACGCTGCCATCGTTTGCCTTTCGTCTATGTCTTTATTCTGGTGGCTCGAGTTGCAACCTGGTTTGGAATGGCTTGGTGACCTAGTTGCTATCGTGTGGATTGGCGTTAGCATGTGTGGAGTTGCCTGGGCCAAAGTCTGGATGGTACGTGTGATTATCGTTAGTATCACAAACTGTTAATGTTGTGTTAGGCAAATCCGTCCTTCAACACTGGTAATACTCCACCGTGTGATCCCTTCATCAGCCCACTGCTTATTATATTTTTAGCATGTAGCATGACAGCAATCATCATCTTTGTAGTGTGGGTAACTTCTTTGACCTCTTTATCCATTTGAGCGTGTCTCTTATTCGCCGCGTTCCTCAGCCTTGTTAAAGAAGGAGGATTGCATACGCTTCTCCAAGTATCTACGATTGTTCTATGCGGCTCTCTCATATCCAACCTAGTCTGCTACGCTATCTGGCCCCAGTCAGCCCTCTTCAATCTACAAAGAGACATGTCCAAGACCCTGGATTCCTTCTCCACTGTCCTGTCAATGCTTACCCGAACCTTTCTGCTGGAAGGGGAGGTACACAAAAAGCATCACCTTGAGAAAATGCAGCAGGCAGTTGAAGGTCATCAGAGCAGCTTCACAAGTCTTAAGAAGAGTCTGAGCGAGGCGAGGACCGAGTGGATCAATCAAGGGGGCAAAACCGACCCAAACACTGGTAAGCGTGCCTACGGCGACGCTGTGGACAGTCTGAATCGCTTAGGACAACACCTTAACGGCTTGAGAAGTGGTACGAGGCTTCAGTACGATTTGACTAAGGCAGGTGTAGTCAAGGTGAAGAACGGGAAGAAAACGAATATACCTGTGGCACTCGATGTTTCGATGGAAGACGATGAAGAGAAGGCAATGTTGAAGGCCGCTGCTATTATGTTTGGAGATTTAGTGGACGACCTGGGCCCTCCCCTCAAAGCTTTATCAGTGGGTTCCTGGAGATCGCATCAATTATTTGCTTATTCACGTTTCGTCCCCCATCGATAGACCGCATGTATCTCATCTTTAACCCGCCTCCGGGTGGCCTTCGAACAATCTCAATTGCAAGAAAAAAAGAAGGGCGTGTTTCAGGCAGGCGAGTTCATCGATCTTGTCGATGGGATCGAGAGAGCATTGGTGCGGTTTGAAAATACATCGAACCACGCTGTTTTGCGCTTGTACAGGAAGAGTGAAACTTCGACATCGTCTCGACCGCAGTCTGTTGCGAGCCAAACGCTCTCTGTTCGGGGAGATAACATAGACAATTCACTCCTCACAGGAGGTGATAACGAACATATATTTCTGGTGTATTTGTAAGCAGGGCTGTTGCTTTTTAGATGATTTACTAAAGCCGTCTAAGCTTCATCTTCACGTTGCAAGAATTTTCCGTGGAGGTGGTATCACTTATCGATGCCATAGGCAGGCTATACAACTACGAACAGGCAAGAGTGAACCGGACTGCTTGGTGGAGGCGTCTTGTTGGAGCTATAGGACGTTGTATCAATAGCTGCATCATGCGGTGCTCACCCGGTAGTTCGAACAGTGGAGCGAAGAAACGTCCTGGTTTGAAACGGAGCTTATGTAGGACTTTCCATATGGAAGCATATGATTACGTCCTAATGCATGCTTTGTAGCTGCCTATATCTTTCCTCACCATCGTCGACCAGTTGCATCGTTTCCTAAAGTCCGGCCACATGCTCCCAATACAATCCAGACGCCCTCGAGAAACAAGCTGTCGTTGGTGGGACGCATCAAGCAGACTCTGTGGGAAATTGGAAAAAGATTGACTGAGCGTGACACTCAGTATGCATTTAAGGTAGGCATGGCGATTGCCATGTTGGCGTCCCCCGCTTTCTTTGATGCTACGAGGCCTATCTTCGTCGAGAACTGGGGTGACTGGGCGCTGGTTTCGGTTGGTTATTACTTGATCACCGTCTGTCTATGCTGACGATATGCTGATGGCATAGTTTTTCGCTGTCATCTCACCAACCATAGGAGCGGTAAGCCTTATATAACTCACATGGCTTTGTAATCTGAATTCCGTAAAGACAAACTACCTGAGTCTTCAACGTGTGCTCGGCACTTTGTGAGCATTTTCACTCTTCAACTTATGGATAACAAAGGATTAACGCCAGGGCTCAAGATTCGGTGCAGCAGTCGCTGCTGGAATATATTCCCTATATCCTGATGCGCCTGTTTTGCTTTCCGTATTTGGTTTCTTTTTTTCACTGCCCTGTTTCTATTGCGGTCTGTCGAATCCACAATACCTCACCGCATCGCGTTTCGTACTTCTCACATACAACTTGAGTTGTTTGTACAGGTCAGTGATATCTTCATGTCCAATTGCTTACTCGCTCATCATGAATGTCAGCTACAACCTGCGCCAAAAAGACATTTCTGTACTTCACATTGCATTGCATCGTGCGCTCTCTGTTATCGTTGGGGTTGTCTGGGCAGCCTTCGTCTCACGGTTTTGGTGGCCTGCCGAAGCTCGGCGAGAACTTGGCAAGGCTCTCAGCGAGTATGCACGCGATGTCATGTTCAGGGAGGAAGCTGATCTTTCTATACAGATTCTGTCTGAATCTGGGGTGGTTGTACACGCGTTTGGTTGCTTCAAATTCCTTTGCACCAGAATATCACGTGGCGGATGGTAGAGACGAGATCGAGGATGAGGACTACACAAACTCGGACGGAGTCACCCTCTTAGATGCGCCTTCTCAGCGCACGAGACTGAATAACTCGATAAAAGAATTTATGGCGATGTTAGCACTTCTGCTACCATTGCAACCATGAGTTGATGTCGTTTGAAGGGAATTACATCTCCAAATCAAGTTGATCGAACTTCAAGGGTTGCTTTCTCAAACGCAACATGAACCTCGTTTCAAAGGGCCCTTTCCTGTCACGCTGTATCGTGGAGTTTTGACAAGCTTGCAGACCATCCTAGACAAGCTTCATAGTATGCGCTGCGTCACGACGAGAGAAGAATGGTGAGTGCTCTTCCAACATCATGAAAATACTGGAAGTTCACACCTACACAGGTATACGGCGAGTGGTGGACCTCGTCACAATCCCATGATTCTGACTCCTGATGGTTATAGAGCGTCCGGCAGCATTTCATCATCCCTGTTAATAAGGAACGGCATGAGATGGTTGGAAATATCATTCTTAGCCTATCTACGCTTGCTTCTGCGTTTAGACTCAAAGCTCCACTTCCACCTTACCTTCCCCCAGTAGAGAAGGCGAGACAACGTTTGGTATGTCATTGAGGTTCTTTTCTACCGTCTCGGAACTCAATGTTAACAAAGGTCGACGCGATCCGCAAGCTTGACGTCGTGAAAAATCGTGACATCAAAGGTTCAAGGCAGCTCCTCTTCTTCGCGTATGCACTCACGATGAAGGGTGTGACCGAAGAACTAGAGTCATTGGGACGTACGTTGCAAACAGCATTCGGAGTGATCGGACAAACACCCGAAGAGTTCGAGGCATTGTTCATGGATCCCGAGGAGAGTAGAAGAAGGATTAATTATGCTGCGTAAGTCGGGAGTGCTAGCTCGGACCATTCTGCCACCAAACGGGTGAAGAGTTGAAACCGACAATCTGGTAGCCCACCTCACTAGAGTCTTCACAGCTGACGTGCTTGCGTACTTCCTGAGAACGAGAGGAGCAGAATACAATAATCCAAGTGATATGTGTACACAAAACGATGCATCATGCAATACGTCCAACAGATAGAAGTGAGTTAAATGTACGAGGTACCATCTGTCTAAACCGTTGGCATAAAGGTGACTAGTTGTTACGAGGATTTTTTTGTGAGCCAACAATGCGCCTTGACCTCCTTAACCGTCGCACGGGTCCGGACGTTGGGATCTAAACATCGAGACATCAAGTTAATCGCTGCCCTGGAAAGCTTTAGGCTATGTATATTTGCCAGAACCTTTCCATTTATAGCATCTCTCGCCGTTAGAAACGGTGATGACCCAGTAAGAAGGTATGAAAGAAGGACACCCAGACTCCAGATTTCAGCAGGAGCGGCCTGATACTCTTGTTTGAGCAAAATCTCAGGGGCAGCATACTCAATGGTACCGTAGAAATCGTCATAATAGGGACGTGGCTCATCGGTATTAACAACTGTGGCACTCCCGAAATCGATCAATTTAACCTGAAGGCGGTGGGCATCAGTTCAGCATGTATCCAAAAACAACTGAAGAGTACATACCTTCAGGTTCTTATCGATGACAAGGTTCTCGTCCTTGATGTCACGATGTGTTATGCCCAAACTATCCAAGTAATGCACAGCATCCACGACTTGTGAAAAGATGTAACGAGCCTGACCCTCAGAAAGTCTTTTGTGTTCTGATTGCTCAATACATTCAAACAAATCATGTGACGCACGCCTTGAGAACTGAGGTCGAGGTAGAGTTGTTGAAATCAATGTGTCTGGGTTGGGAAGCCTTGTTGACACCCTTGTTCGTGTTTCCTTCTGATATGCGACTTTCTGCGGAGTTCCTGGATACTCACCAAAAGAGGAAGACGAGCTCGGTGAATTACCTCGCTCCAAACTATCCAGTGAGCTGGTAGACCCTGATGGGGATAGGGCAGGAGTTGGGCAACGGGGAGAGTTTCTTTCGAATTTGTGCCACGGTGAACCATGCAGCTCTTGAACCTACGTAGATACAGTAAACGGAGAGCCTGCCCAAGGACTGAACTTGAACGTACTAGGTAAAAATACAGCGAATCTTCAAATAGGTCCAAGCACTTGACGATATTCTCGTGTTCTAGGAAGCTGAGCAAAACAACTTCTGTAGGTAATCTACCGATTGCATCGTTCTCCATCCAGGCGTGTTCCGGTACGCTCGTCTTGATGATAAATTTGATTGCGACTTCGTAGCCTTCCATACGATGACGTGCAGTCATCACAAAGCCATAGCCACCAGAACCAAGTTCGTCTTCGAGTGCGTAGGTGCAGACAAAATGGGGGTTCAAAGTATGATTGACAGGAAAATGTTGGGAGTAAAGCTTAGCATTGATGTTGTGGCGAGAGCTTGAATAACTTTCTTCAGCTTGTACACCCCCAAAATCTCTGGGCGGGCAAGGGGTTATGGAAAGAATAGGGGAGGCATCGTGTTGAGGCCGATCAACGCCGATAATGAAGGCATCAGAAAAAGACTGAACAAGATCATCGGGGGATATGCTAGTGGGTGATCCATGATCGACAGGGGTTGCATGGGTTTCCAGTGGAGAGAGATCCAAAAGGTAAGGACAAGGATTCTTCTGAGGGTTATAGTTGTTATGTGGGAAATCAGTCTTTCTGCCTTTTTCAAAGCTGTGGACGGTGTGGGTGTGCAGACGAAAGATTTGGCGGTCTCCTGGGCGATTTAACTTAGCTTCGTAGGGATCTGAATGTTCGACGCAAGGTGTCTGTACGGCATCGCTTTCTACAGGAGAGGGATAACCAGCCAGGGCAGAATATCCAGGGTCCGAAGGAGAAGGAAATGAACAAGGAAGCTCCGGTATCATAATAGGCTGTGAATTTGAAAGGCGACGGTGTTCGAAGGAACGCATTGTGGGTACAGATTTTGAGGAGGTCCAGGGGTGCCAGAGGATAGTCGGGAACAGCATTCAAACGTTCCTTGTGTGCAGCGACCAATACAGATTATAACGCTTTGGCCAGCAACGCCATAAGCTTAGGACAAATGCCAATTGGCGGGGTGATCGACGGTCGCAAGTTGGCAAGCACTTGGTTTATAACAACGAACACCGATCAATCAAAGCATTTATATAGCGCGTTCTCCTAAATCGCCGTCTTAGATCACGATCCCAAGTACATCCTCTACAAGAACCGTTACTCCGTAACCTCTGCTAAGGACCACATGTAGTATACACCTTAAAAATAAGAATGAGGAATTGTCGAGTCCACGAAGAGCTAGAATTTACCAATGCTTCTATATGGTTTCCATGATTCGGTGAGGTCTTCCATCTCCTTAGGAGTCAACAGTGCCCCTCTGTAACGAGACATTTCCATTACGAGCTCCTTCCAATTAAGGCTTAAAGCATACCTAATCTTCTTCTTGCTGTCTAACCGACCTTTGAGCAGAGCAACACCAAGTCCGTCTGGCAATGGAATCGGGCTCGAACCAGGCTCAATGGCAGGCTTATTCAAGGTCGTCTTAATTGAGGGTGTGAAGGGCGGCGGTATCGATCCAACTGCGTTCCCTTCAGGCTCAGTCGGTCCGTCGCCTGCAATCGCTGGAGGTACGGAAGATGAGTCAATAGATGACACATTGTCATCTGTACGTAGATCATAACTTGAAATATCAGTTTGTGGTCCGAATGTAGGCAACTCATCAGGATCTTGAGCGATGGTGTGGGCCTTAGATGGATTAGGTTTCTTCGGACTGGATTGACCTGAAACCTTCTGGGGAGATATCCCAAAGCTGTGGGAAGGCGAATGAAGCGAGAGGAACCACATAATCAAACCTCGCTGAACACCAAGATCGCCTGACGAAGACAATTAGCGGTGAAGTAAAAGAAACAAATATATATACTTACCAACGGGGAGAATGTTTGGACGCCTCAGCGAAAATATTGCAAACATGTCAACTAGCACGAGGAATTAAACACCAACTGGTCTGCGAATGCATAGATTATACCTGTCCACTAGCAACCATCCAACATGAAAATTAACGAGTTAGCTCATTGAGTGTATATTTGATCAACCTACTCGTCCAATGCCTCGAACTTCAGTGAGCATCTGCGCCAGTTCGTCGTCATTGGCATGGAGCAATTTCTCCGTTGAAAGCCGACCGTCAGCAAACCTTGAAGCCAGATCGTGCACTGGATATGGCAGAACATTGATCATACATAATATCGTATATTAGATGCCAACCATATTCTGCCTTGCGGCCGGATAAACCAGCTGTCCTCAGTACCGCGACATCCATGCTTGCAACCTGCTCGGGAGTTGGAAAGAATGAGGTCGGAGATTTATGCGCCCTTCCGAAAAAATTCAATCAAATTGAAGAGAATCGTTCACTGAACTGACCCATAGTCCGTAGGTTTTTCGGGGATCGAGGGGTCAAATAACCGGATAAACTTGTGATTGATGGAGCGTGCGGCTAGCCAAGAGATTTGTTGGCCCCTGTCAAGCATTCGATCACAACCTCAATAGAATTGCGCGAGTTTCCTACAAGATAGAGGTGACCAGCGCACTGTATGTACGTTCAGCAGCGTCCTGTGTACGTTCAGCAGCCAAGAGATTACCGAAAAGGATGCACGCGCTCTAACTCTTGGAATGGCTTGCACTCCATCTTGTCAAACAGATCTTTGAAGCGGTGATCAACTCTTGTGAGATGCTGCTTTGCATCATCAAACGAGAACGTCAAAATGGCTGGAACAAGGTCAGAACCGTCTTGAGAGATCAAGGAGTTGCTGGGGCAGGCTTGAGCGACAATGGTTGACGACGAGAGGCTAGAATTTGTGATCGTGTTTATGCGCGAGCCTGAGTGTTTCTGAGTATCTTTTGTATTAACTAGGTTCGAATCTTTCTCGCGTTTTTTGCTCTCGACGGGCGCAATCACCTGGGAGGCTTTTCGAGTGGATGAGCGCGTTACTGGCATGTTGCGCAAAATAACAAATTGTTGAACACGAAGCATAAACTGACTCAGCAGTGACAAGGCGGGGCCGTTCCGCGCGTAATGACCGTAACTCCCTCAAGTTGGGGCTGAACATCCTTCGCACTACTATCTGACATGTCCGGGAGCAAGTCATTCCTTCGAACAATATGCCAGTGTCTAATGTGATGTTTACAGAGTATATCGTAGTTTTCAAGCAACATGTACGTCAGGAGATGATTGACAAGCATATCGATCTGGTGAAGAACAACGGTACTTGGATCGATCTTGCTCGTGTTTTCTAGCCGTGACTGAGATTTTCAGGTGGCGAGGTCACCCAGCGCTTTGGATCTCTGTTGCCTGTCTGTACAACCCTTTTGTTTCCCTTCGGTAGCTATTGAGATCGACGATTCTTTTTACAGGGCTTTGCTGCCCATATCCCAGATCAATACCTCCTAAACCTTCAATCGCTGCAGCAAGATGGCATTATAGACTACATAGGTAGAGATGCCATCCCCTGTCCAAAGTCTGAGTTATTAATTATGTGGGCAGAAGCAGATGGGGTTGTCACGACGCAGTAGGTGAAATCCCTACTTCAACAGAAGTCAAGACATATAATGTGCCAGTGTGTAAGCACAACTGCTTGTTGTAACTTGACATGGAACCTTTGTACTACAAGAAGACTGAAATATTTATTTACGCCGCATTGACATGAAGATCGACCTTATATCTAGCAACACTAGACGTAGAACTCAGGCAGGAGGTGGATGATCCCTGGCTCGACGATAGAATGTAATGTTGGGTGTTGCACTCGTATATACGTCGGAAAATATACCGAAAGAATCTAAAGGACGAAGGAACGAGGATTCTGTCGTAGGAAATCATAAACAACGAAGCTGAGCGACCAAGGTGGGAATCATAAAACGTGCTGGTATCTCAATAGGGATATTGAACAGTGGTAATCGTAAGGGATGTGAAGTGCGGGTATCAAATATCAGGAACGATCATACAAGGTTTGGGAGACGAATTATCCTGTGGGGGCAATGGGGGTCGCAGCGGTCTTCACAGGAACAACTTGATCTACGGCAGGAACAGGGTGGGAATTAGGCAAAGCCTGAGCGGCTCCTCCCGTCTGTGGCTCGGGCTCAGGAAAATCCCAAGGTCGAGGCACCTGATACAAGATGTAGTTAACAAAAGCATATCATTTTACGAGGTACCGTACCAAAGCAGCAGGCATAATCCTGAAATACCAGCTATTCAGGGGACACGGAAGCAGAAAGGGAAGAGTTCTTACCATGTTGCAGCGCAGATAACCCCGCGACCCTGATCTTGCTGCTTAATGGCATCGAACTCGAAGTCCATTAACTGTGCAATGTAGCGTATGAACGGAAGGATTTCGCGTACACCATTTTGCACCAAGGCAATCGCAGATAAAAAGTTGATTAGTGTGCTTGCGACAGACTGGGTTTCCTTTTGGAACAGACTCAACATCTGACGAGAATCAATGCCGAACAGTAGCACTAACCGAAAGATATGCCAGAGTCGGAGGTGGAAGAACGAGTTCGAGACCCCACCAGTCTGTGTAATGAAATATACTCGCTACATACTTGAGTGATGCAGTACAGTGTGAACTCACAAGTCAAAACAGACATGCGGTCGGTAGGTGGATGTATGCCTGATATCATAGTGTATGGTTATGAAAAGTACCGTAGAAAGACAATATAAACTAACCTTTGTGATCTGGATAAAGGGCTTGTCCCGTTGCATATCCAAGACTCATCAACTGGGGAGTAATCATGTTGACACCGTCCAGTACAGTTTCTGCGGTGGGAAGGGCGCCAGCCACAATTCTTTTTTCAGACCCAGGTCGTCCCAATCCAAAATCGGGAGGCTGCATGAGGTCGACAATATTCATCTCATGGAACATGGCAGAGAGCTTTTCAAGAGGAGCGGAGGAAATATTGAGCGACGGAAAAGATGACTTCTGGGTCTGGATCTTGGTGTCCTGTGCTAATGATGCGAAATGAAGCCTATGTTGTTCTGGATCTGGATGCTCGAGACAAACAGCACGGATGGGTGTTCCCATGCTGATACGGGTATCATCCTTATTCTCTTCTTTCCCCTCTACTACTTCATTAGAGATGGGTAAAGCGCGTAGTTGAGCAATGAGTTTGTTGGCAGTCTCAGGTTTGGCGAGTTGGACCTTGACGTTTTCTAAGCGAGGTTTCGCATTTGCAGTCGTTAGCTGAGGAGATGTAGTTCCTGAAGGCCCGACTATAAGTGAGCGAACAAGCAACGCAGATTCCCTCGCGCGTTGGTCCGGATTTGAACGCGGCTTGATGAATTGCTTGGAAAACGCGGCGGAAACGCGTGCTTCCTTCTGACGTTGCTGTACATGGGGCACACTACTAGGTTTTTGTTCTTCGCGACCATGCCTAAGAGAGAGAGAACGAAAGATGCGTTTTGGAAATCTGAAATGGGAGGACTGCGGGGGACGCTCAGCGTCGAGACTACTGATAGGACTTGTAAGGGCCATTGACTCGAAAGAGGAAGGATTGTGGAAGTCAATAACTTGCCAGCCTAATAAGTCACATGTCAACTAGCTACTGGCCCCAACAGGGCCCAATGCACTCTGGTCGGTCTCCGCATGGCAAGCTTGGAGGGCAAACTTGTTGCAATTGTCGATCATGGGAGGGCGCTGTCCACAGCTGTTGGTTTCTCGTCATACGTAGCATACACGCATCTGTGGCTGCACAGAATGGGTTTAATTGGTCCTGGCGGGGCTGGCGCTGGTTACCACGAGGCCCGATATGTAGGGTTTACAGGCGCTAGCAGGTCTTTAAGCTCCAAGCTCTCAAATTGAGTTTAATCAATTACAGCCACCGCTTAGCGCTTTACGCCCGCACCTGCTCCCTATCTCTCTATTGTCCGTTGATGGAACTCCCATAATACTCTACGTAATCTATGTCATCTCTCATTCAAGGCCGAGGGTGGTATCATTGTCATGTGGGGTATCGCTGTTGTGCTGGTATGGTCTGTAGTAACGTCGAGGCCAGACAATGCTATGAGACTCGAGGCTCTCAATTTGCAAGGGAAGATCGAACTCACAGTATACTACCAGGCCTGCCGTTACTCTCGGCACGGTGAGGGTGAGGAAGAGGCCTAGTCAATAAGCAAACTTCTAGTCTTGCGATGACTTTGAACCTCGCACAGGATGATTAGTGAACACAGTCGGATACGCGCTAATGAAGTATACCAACGCGGGAGAGGTGAGAGCTTCACATCGTTTGACGAAAACATATACTCACTGTTCCGGTGTTGTCCGATGACTCATTCTGAAATGAACCATATTCTCTTTTGCCACTAATTTTTTTTTTTTGAATCACAAGGTCTTGTGGTAGAGCTCCATAACTCACCGTGCCCTTCACTGTGGCGATCATGATGCTCTACAAAACAACTACCGTGACATTAACACCCGCATCTTTCAAAGAGATCGTAAGGTCTGTAAATAGAACAATTGCAGCTTTTACATCTTCACGACAAATGTACAGGAACTTCTCCCCGCCATGGTTTGCAGTCATTATGGGTATGTATCCCCCCCCTCTCTCAGGAAGGTGAACAGGGATATTAGTCGATCTCGATCCACTCTAATCAGCCTGGTCTTATTCATCGTCAACTGACTGAATCTCATACAGGAACCGGTGCAATTAGTAGCCTCTTCGCTTTGTTCCCGTATGGCCACAACACATACGTGATGAATGTACTCTCACTGGTGTTCTTATTCCTGAATGTGTCCCTTTTCTTTCTCTTCACCGCCTTCACTGTAGCACGTTACTACTTGTATCCTCACATATGGGCTATAACACTTCACCATCCTGTGTCCAGTCTCTACATCGGTTGTTTTCCTATGGGGGTAACAACGATCATCAACGTCGCTGTCGATGTTATAAACACGCGGTTTAATTTCGGCGGGAAAGAATTCCTGTATCTCATCTGGGTTGTGTGGTGGATAGACGTCTCGATATCAGTAGTGTGCTGCTGGGGAATGGTGCACATCATGTTTGTCGGTCCATCCTCTTCGTAACTATTGCTCTGAATTTGTCATTATAGGCAGACGGCACAGACACACACATTACAAGCTATGACAACTGTATGGTTACTGCCAGTCGTTACTCTGGTCGTCGCAGCGTCATCGGGGGGTGTGCTTGCAGAGGCATTGCAGAAGTACTCCTCAATACATGCTCTCATTACAAACACAACCGCAGTGTTCTTGGTCGTTATTGGCCTTTCCCTCGCATTGATGATGTTGACGATCTACTTGTTACGACTCATAATTTATGGATTGCCCTCTGGAGCCACGGTACTCTCTGTCTTTTTGCCTCTTGGACCTACAGGCCAGGCTGGTTTTGCGGTGCTCCTGATAGGCCAGAACTTCAAATCATTGCTTCCATTTCGGGATGACAGTGATTTTCTTCATTCAAACACTTCGGGAGACATCATTTATAACTTCTGTGTCTGCATCTCATTCCTATTATGGTGCATCGCGTCGATGTGGATTGTGTACGCACTTTTGGCAGTTCAGCACGTTGTCCGCGGTGGCCGTTTTCCGTTCAAATTGCCCTGGTGGGGCTTAGTTTTCCCCAACGTACGTACATACTTCTTCTCTATGGCTTGCTTTGTCACCGAATTGTCCATAGGGCGTTTATAGCAATCTTACTATCAGCCTCTCAACTACTTTCGATTCACGTTTCTTCCGTATCTTTGGTGCGATTTACGCAATAGGCACTCTTATCCTTTGGGCCTTCGTCACTACGAAAACCATATTGATGGTTTATGATCGAACAATCTTCGAAGCCCTGGAAGACCTAGATTCGCTCCAGCTGGAAAAGCATTCAGAGGGGTCAGATCAGAATGGATCCCGCGAACCCAGGGATTAAGTCAAAGGCGCACACATAACTTTACAGGTTCACTCGATGATTTGCTGTCGCAAACGCAGCAGTTCACGTCAAGGGATGAATGAAGACGGTGCTCATTGAGGGATAGATATGTTCCATAACTTACGTCGTTATAATAGAGGCCAGTAGCGAATGAATAATTGCCACTCAAATTCATCCAGGCCAATACGAGCAGAACTTGAAGGAGAAGAGAACAATCCATATATATATATATATTAGTACTAGTTAGAATCGGAATAAGCACTGTCGAAGCTGTTCTGGAGTCACATAATCGTTATGTTTCTGTTTCTGCTGATTCCCTCCGATGAAATTGTGCCCCGAAGTGTCCTGGTCCTGGAGTGGTAGGCTCAGCTTCTTCCCGTATAGTTTCCTCTTCGGGACCTTTCCATTTCCCTTTGAGGCCTGGTGGTGAATCTTCTGTTGGAACAGTTCCATCGAGGGCTCTTTCTAACGCTGGAAGGAGCCGTTCAGACGTTCAGACGAATCAACAAAATAATATCAATCATAGCAAACCTTTTTCGCCTCTTTTCTTCAACCGCAATGACATGGCAGCTTGCAGAGAGTCTATGTAGGAGTCATATTTGACAATTTCGGTAAGTAGATATTGAGATTTCTTTTCCCAGTTACTTTGCGCTTTGACAGCATTGGATGTCTTTGGCTGGTACTAGGGAGCCAGCTGTCAGCAGTCAAACAAATTCCACATCAGCACGATGCCTACCAGAGTTGTCATGGGTTGGCGACACTCGTTATGGCGCTCGAGGTCTTTTTTCATAGTTGCAACATGCTTCTTGAGAGCTTCAAGTTGTGATTCTTCATCATGCACGCTAGAAACGGTAGGGGGGAGAGGGGGTTTCCAGTCGCTGATTGATGTCCTGTCAACCCATGGGGAGTGCGGGGCCCGGATGGTAGCGGAGCCATCTCTCCAACTAAATTTACTACGTGTGCTTCTCCCGCTACGGACGCTCACTGCATCGCTATAATCGATACTGTCCTTGATTGATTCCGTATCGGATTGCGAACGACCATGTAGGTATTGATCAGACACACGATTCCACCCATATTCCATATTTGATACACCTCCAGCGAGAGGCTCTTTACTTGTCCGCGCAGCCCAGTAGTTGCAGGTAGAAACCCACTCATTGACAAGTTCCTCAGTCCCTGCCTGAAAGAAATACACTGCTCCGTTAGCCATTGTCAACACCATGCAGTACGGTCGCTGTCTGTTGTATCCCGGCGGAGGTAGCGAGTGGGCCAATGAATGTGCCAAATGGACGGTTCCAACAGGATGGGCGTTCGCCTGACAGAACGCCGTTAGAATCAGCAGATTGGTTAAGCTGACTACTCACAAGCCAATTTCCGCCCCCAAAGGTACCCGATCCACCACTGGAATGGTCACCGAAAGTAAACATATTTAGTTCGCCTCTCTGTATGACAACAAATACATCCAGCCAGGCCTTGTCACGAGCCCTTCGTCCTGTCGATTCCCAATACTGCTTACGGCAAAGGATCCCTTCCTTGGCCCACGGCGCTCCTAGAAGTGCCAGCTCTTCGTCAGTGATACTGATTGTCGTGGAACTGGTGTCGTGGCTGTGGATGCTCCGATCGTCATCTTCGTGTGCTTCTCGGATGATGGTATGAGAGAGATTAGAAGCAAAGCCCAGCGTAGGCGTGAGGAAGGAGGAACTTGAATTGTAATGCACCTTCGGCAAGATTTAAGCTTAGCATCACTGATAGACAGAGGAAGATGCTTACTTCATGGGTGGACGTTGCAAAACTCGGAGATGGGCTTACGCGGCCATCTATACTGCTATTACTGCTGTAAGGGCTGACGGTTGACTGAGTGCTCAGGATTGATTGCAATCCTCGGATGCTACCGCGCTTGAGGGTCGTCAAACGATCAGGCTGTCCACGTAAACTGCGATTGCGCATTATGGTAGCGCTGGGGCTCAGCGATGATGAAGTCGGCCGCGCAACACTGCTGTTGAGTGGCTGCAGAATTTGTTGGCTCTTGATTGCATTGTACATTTCCTGACGAAAAGAGAGTTCAGAACATGAGTCACAGTCGAACTTCAGAACAACCTTGAGTAGAATCTCCATGTCACTTTCCCATGCCCGACCATAAACGGGGTTCGGGCTCGGTCTAGGCTCATACGCAGCAGACACCTGCACAGAAGGTGTGCTACCATTAGGGTCTCGAGCAACATGTATCGTTTCCGGCGGTTTTGGAGGTGCCACGACGTCGTCTCGCGACACGCTCGTCCGACTTACGATGCTGTTGCTCCTACGGAACCGAGTTAATGGTTCTGAGCCTTCGGAACCACGTATACTGCTACTGCAATCGTCGTAAGTCAGGTCGGAAGTCGATAATTGTCCAGGAGGAGTTGGCTGAAATTGCATTTGGATGGCCGTAAGCGTGTTGCGAACAAATTGATTTCGAGACATTCGAGACGTTAGCTCGGCCACATGCAGGTCAGTGTTGAGAAGTAATAGGGAATATGACACAGCGTGAACAATGTCTAAAGTTGGTTTCAGTAATGTGGATTCTGTACACGAGGTGAATGACCTTACTGGCACTACCATAGACGCCACCGGGATTACATTCCCAATAACGTCTGCTAAACTCCTCAAGGATACGGTCCACCTGTTGTGTCTCACCTCTGAGAAACAGTTTCGCACACAGGCGTCTGCGATACATTAGCTTGGATTGCATACGTGAAAATAAACTTACCGAAAAGCGAGATCCAGCCTCAAACTGGAGAAGTCAAAGAAATTGACGTAATGATGGAGGGCCAGTTTGTTAATACGACCACTGCCAGGAAATTCAGTGTCAAACCACGTATCTCGGGCACAGGCTGCTTACTGCCCACCCAGCCACTCCGCAATCTTGTCTTTTGTTAAAAACTCCTCGTCCTCGTTCCAGCACCGGAGGGCCAGCTCTCTACCTCGAGTATCCATATCTAAGGCGTCTTCTCCACCGAAGGTTGGAACTGCGCCAGAGGAATGAATAGAGGTCAAACGTCTGAGGGCCAAGTCATTGACGGCAAGGTCTCGCTGGGAATTGGCACGCGGTGACACTGCAGTAGACACGTGAGGGAATTCAGGTTTCATATCAAGCGAAGATGATATGGACTCACACGGGCGTGCATCGTCATTAATCGGGATGAGGGACGGTTCAGAGCTTGACGCTGTCGAACGATGAAGAGAACGAAGCCGAATGGTATCTCGTGGACTAGGCGATGGCAGGCGAAGGGCAGGCCCACTCCTTGATCTAAGCGGGCTTGAAGGATGCCTAGAGGTTATTCCACGTGGCGATCCGATCGAGTGTGGACGAGAACTGTATCGTTGAAGAGATGAACTGCGAGGCGGTATAATTGGAGACGAAGGAACGCCAGCCCTGTCATCGGGATCTTCGGATTCGTCAAAAGGAATTTGCAGGGTCAGTGTGGGACTGGAGGGATGTGTTGGTGTTTGAGATTTGACAAGGGGTTTTTGGTTATTAGTATGCACAGTGAGGCCGTCAGCCTTTGATCGGAAACCAGCTCGACGAGGAGGTGTAGAAGGATCTCTAAGAACCAAGGAAGAACCAGAGACTGGATCTAGTTGAGAGAGTTCACCTTTAAAATCGTCCAATATACCATTCAAGGCGGGATCGTCAAGATGCGACGGGATATCGTCCCTTTGATCAAACGTCGAACGGAGCGGAGAGGGTGAGGGCGCCGAGGCCATCCCTTTCTTTAACTCGGCCTCCCCGATGCTCATACTTCTGCGCTTAATAGACCTCTTTGATGGTTCCGGTGACATGGAAATATCTTCCGCAACGATCTTTTCTACGAAAACCATGGACCGTTCATCGGAATCCTCGCTTGGTCGTAATCCGAAATCGGTAATTGGAGGCAGTGGTTTACTGCTGTTTTGAGATATACGTTGACCACTGCTAAACACGTCAGCTATAGGGGATCCAACGGGGGTGCGCTGACGTTCGACAGGTAGTGGCGGTACGGGAGGTATAAAGGCGTCAAGCAGTGACGGAGTGGTATGTGTTAGAGTTGTGGGCACAGTAGCATCGGTTTTCTGTAGATTATGATTGTAAATTCACGACCACCACCACAAAAGTATCAGAATAATAACGCACAGATCGTTCTCGACCTGGTGCCGTACCCTGCCTAAGCATCTTTCCTATGAAGGCACTCGTTTTCGCTCTAACCGAAGGTTTCGTTATCTATAAGCTGATAAGAACAAACGGTAGAGCATCCAAACAGAAAACGGACTTTGGTCGAACCATTTTCCTTCGTCTGACGAGAGCTTGGCAGCACCCAATCCGAACTGGCTTCACCAGTAACACCTTTGCTTGAATTGGGCTTTCCTTTAGACGACGGAGCCACTTGTGGGGTAGATGGGTGTAACGAATAAGACGTCGATGATCGTGGACGGCCAGTAGTTGATGGACGATCATGTGCTGCTGGAGGGACAGGGGGCGGGGGTAAGTCGCGTCGCTTGTCTTTTTGGTGATTCGGTCCAACGACCCCTCCCTTTTCCTTCGCCTTACGCAGTAAAGTCGCAAGATCTGGGCTGCTGGACGTACCAGGAGATCGATATATAGAACGGCGATTTGCTTGTCGGTCAGGAGTGTCTTGTGCATCGAGGACATCGTGAGACAAGGAAGATTGTGGGGGTGCAATAATCCTTGGGGACGAAGGCCCTGGGACCGGGGAAGGAGTCGGCGGAACGACGGTGGGTGTTGATGGCAACGCGCGTGGGGTAAATTGCCGGGGAGAGGTTGGTGAGCCAAAACTTGCATTCATAGGTGACGGACTTGTATCCACACCCATAGAGTTCACGTCCAAGCCTTCTTTGAGTACGACAGTGCCCTCTGCACGTAAAGCTTGTTCAAAGTCTAAATCGGTTCGTGAAACCCGTCGTTGCAATTGTCTATTTCCATTCATGTCACCCGAGGCGACTGGCATAAGACCTGAAGGATATGCGGTGAGCGGTGTTGTGTGAGTTGTGGCAGCATTGGGACGAAAGATGGAAGCCAGGATGGGCAAATGGTTTATTGACAATGTCGAATGATGTGCAAGACAAACGAAATTGTTTAGCACTATTCAAAAACGCCACAAACACGTTCCGGGTACAAAGTATTACAAGAAACGGAAAAACAAGCGTAAAAGTTACAATCTAAAAGGAAGCATGCGAGATCTACTTTGCCAAACTACTAGTGGTACAGTTCTCGATAGTAGTGAAGAATGCGCCATAAGAAGGAAAAGATGATGATGTTACACAGTCATACTTCAGAAAAATCGATATCTGTCACACCACATACGCTCAAGCGCCAGTAGAGGTTATCTGCAACCCAGTAGAAGTCCGTCGTTGTCGCTTCATGGAAACCGTCCCACCGACTCCCCCAGGGCCGGCACCGGAGGTACCTCGCCCCAAGCCAGATAACAGTGAGCTGGAGTGCGAACGGGGCCGTGTCGTTGAAGAAGCAAGCTTTGGTAATGCATTAGCACCCTTCCGAGCCGTACCGCTGGTTCCCGATGCCCGGTTACTACGAAGATTCGCAAAAGTCAGACAAAGATAAGCAATAAGATAACAAGATAACTACCGCTTCTTGATCACGTCCGTTTTGAGTGATAAAGGTCGTACAACCCCATGAAGTTTCTAAGAATGCTATCAGTACCGAGACCACTGTCGCAACATCGGACATACATAAAACAGGCCGCACGCGTTGCCTGAAGTATGAGATATATCAATCAGATCTGCACAGCACCGCGCAGAGCTTAACAACACGCACAAAGTGGTTGACCCTCAGGATCTCTCCTCCACAAGGGTGTATTTGTGGTTTGACAATTTGTACAAAGCGTCGGCGTCTGATCTCCTTCCTCACCTCCCCCTTTGTCCACCCCCGACAATTCTGGTGTACTCGCAGAAGACCTTAGCTCAGTCTGTGGATTAGACGAGGTAGAAAATGATTTTTCTCTTTGTATGCCATGTGCTCCTTGCTTCAAGGGGATATACTTCCTCCCAGCCGTCGTTGACCTCGATCCCGGTGCATTGTTCGAAGGGCTTTCTGTCGAAGGGGGCGTTGAGGCATTGGATATACTCTGTTCTGGGGAAGCGTTGGAACTAGAGCCCAACCCATTGCCCCATCCATCACTGGAAGGACTAGCAAAATTAGGATACCCGCCGAGTCCGCCTCCACCGGTGCCATTCCCGCTGCCATCGCCCTGTCCCCCCGAGAGAATTTGTGTCGGATCCACATGTGTATACGGGCTTTGATTACCCACAGACCCATCAACACTGGGGTACATGATACCCAGAAGTTGGCTATAATCCAACAACGAATCATCTACTCCGGCCAAATCAGCTGCGTTGAGTTGCGCGTATCCCTCCGCCATTGCAGCGCTTGCTGCAACTGCAGCAGCAGACAGCCCATCACCGGAAGAGCCCGCATAGCCCTGATTATTGATGGACGTGTGTCCGGAAGAGTGATGCTGATGGTGCTGGTATCGATTCTGATTACTGCTAGTATGTGAAGTCTGATTGTAATCATCACGACCACCCAGGGGAGGGGACACCGAAGACGAGAACAAGCCCTCGTAGGGTGGAAACGAGAAATTGAACGAAGTAGATGGGAATGGACTCCCACCTGCTTCAAATCGTTCTGAAGCTCGATTCTGTGATGGCCGTTCGATGTTTGAAGGATCCCCACGTAGCATGCTCTCTTGATGAGGAGTCTCCGCCCGTCTCTTGGTGCCGATTGTATTAGCAGGCGGAAGAGGCTTCCCATTGACTTGATGTCTCCCACTCAGGCCCGTCAGAACTCCGTCTCTTGACACGGTATGGTCAAAGCTTGTTTTACGTACGTGCCGAGGAAAAGCCCGGTGTTCAGGGGACTGGTTGGTGGTGCAAGAGGCCGACGATGGTATCTTAATCAGACCATGGAGGCCTACGGAAGGTAACGAAGACGGCGCAAAAGCTGGGCTGTTGTAAGAGGGAAGGTTAGAATTATATGCGGTCGAGTTGTGATTATGTGAATCCGCATGTGTAACGTGTTCAGCTTGATCTTCGAATACAGACGCAAGTTCCGACTGCGGATGATGAAGGATGTTGAAGGGAGGGCTACGGGCTCCAGGTATGGGTATGCTAGGCGAAGTAGACATCCCGCCCTTGGTAGAGTGATGTTTATGGTTAGCAATGTCGTTGGGCGACTTGAAAGAATCATTCGTGGCGGGGAACATAAAGCGGCCATCGTACACTGTATTATTGAGCATCCCATGTTGCTCAAAGATGGCAGGACCTTCGGGTGGCCGAGACCGGGACCGGCTGGTAGGCCTCCAATCCATTGATATCCGTGATCTTGATCTACTATAAGCTCGCCAATCCATGGCTACAACACTACCAATGCTATTTAGTTGGTATCTTGAATATGAATTGATCAAGACTGACTCTTGTTCTTCAGAACCATCCTGGTTAGTGCCATCAAAACCGACCACACGCACTTTCGCCTTGCCCTTGTCAATCCTTCTTCCTCTCTCACCTGGATTCGTGGATGGTACCAGTTCCGCCTCCTGCCGCTGGGACAACTCACTCCTGACCTCGGCAATTGCAGCTTCCTGCTTCTCTTTCCCCAATCTTGCTTCTTCGTCCTCCTTCCTCTTCTTGAGTGCCAGCGCCATCATGCGCCACGTAAGATTCTCCATTCGCTGTGCATGAGGTAATGTTGCTTTTGTACGTGCATACATTTTCCATACCTGCGTAGCCAGTGGATCCTCTCTTGCAAGTTGCTCGGGATCCGGTCCGAGATCAGCAGCCTGGAGATCGGGAGAGCCAGAGATTCTGGGTGAGGTAAAGGGACTGGTAGCTTGGGGAGATAGAGGGTGTTTTGACGAACTGAAAATTTCCTCAGAGAAGATGTCGGTAAATAGGGTTGATTTAGAGTCAGTATTGGGAGATGTGGGCGATACGGGAGATTGGCTATATGGACTCCGATGCGAAGAGGTGGCACGTCCAGAGAAAGAAGTAGACGGAGAGGTGTTGAGCACATGAGGTGCTGCAAGTTTGGGGACAGGGATGGACGCAGGAGACATCCATAACGAGGGCGGAAGGCCTGCGGCCGAACGCTCACCTGGATATGGGTAACCGGATGAATAAATAGGGGATGAGGGATCGGGAGACAGTGAAGCGTCGAGGCCGACTCCGATGCTAGGCCCACTGCCCGCACGATGAAGAAGGGCAGGACTGGCGAGATTAACCCTGCGGGGTTGATCATTACTTCTTCTAGGGTCCACTGGGGGGGTGAAGCCGTGAGAATAAATCCAAAAGGAAAAGAATTGAAATGAGACATGCCTTTCGCAGGTTTAAGCTCAGAGGACGATATTGAGCGTGGGAGAGATTGCTTTGGAGAATAACGCGGAGGTTTATGGTGGATGGGGGATTGAGACTGAGACCAGGAACCAGAGGGATGATGGGAAGTTGGATTGACATGAGATTGGTAGTGACCTTGGTAAGAGCCTGGAAGACTATGAGAAGCCACTGGTGGAAAACCGTTGTTGTGACTAAGGTTAGGAGGATATGAGTCGTGAGATGGAGGCACGAAAAGATGTTCCCAGTCGCTGTTGAATGGAGGCATGCCTTGGGACAAAGGCTGGATGTGATTACGAGGAGGGACATCAGGGAGGAGATATTGAGCTGATAGATTATGGGGCCATGGAGAGTGAGGTGGTATAGGACTCAAGTCGGGAGAAATTGGGTTGATTAAGGAAGTGTTCAGAGTTGGACGAGACCAAGACCTGGACAGATCGTTAGAAAGGGAACGATTTGCATGGACATAGGGTCTGGAAGACGAGGATGAGTGTTCCATGAAATTCAAGGGGGCAACTTGAGAGCTAGAAGTAAAGGACCCTGTTCGATCTATATTGAGCAGTGAATGTCAGATTTGCAATGCGTTAGGATACGGCAATGAGACGGCTGTCGACCAAGGCAACGTGCAAACGGGCGTTGGAAACAGGACTTGCCAGTGCAACTTGACCGGTCCGGTGACAATAGACCCCAACAACAGCACTGTCAGGGGTCTTCAGTCCCTCGTATTTCATATATTCACTGCTCAATGTATATTCCAACTTCTCTATACAACCAACCCTCTGGCATAGGTATGTATACTGACCTTCCACTACCATTCACCGTGTAAACACAAGTGCCCCGATCATGTCATCCCTACACAGATCTGCTCGCTAAAGAAAACAAACATACGACAATCTAGATCAGATCTGTTTTGGGTCAAGTCTTCCACGTTCCAGATCAAACTTTCTTGTTTTTCTTCTCCTCTTCCGGATTTTCACTCCAATTCCATGCATCTCCAAGCTCTCCACGAACACTCGCAGTAATAAACAGCGACAGGATGCAAGCTGGGCTATAGGGAACCATCAATCTCCGATCACACATTCCCTCTTCACAAAACTTACCTCAGATACAGCAGCGCCGGCTGCGCTTTCCCAAACATGTGCATCACGGACATCGTTGTAACCAGACCAGCAACGTACGCCGCTAGAGAAGCATAAAAGTATGGTTTGCTGAACGAGTCACCTGGAGATACGTTGCCAGAGCGATGGAAATCCCATCGGAGGCATAATCCAATGAAGATTCCCGGAAGGACAACATCCCCCAAGCCAAGCATCGTAAAACCCTGTGCATCAGAAAAGGTCAAGGATTTCGGCCAAAGCAACTTGATAGGAATGTCAAGTGACGTTGCTACTTTAACCATCTATGTCATGTCATCGCGTCTTGTCGACATTAAATTTTTTTTTTTTAAATAAAAAAAGATGCTTACTACTTCAGTCCCGAATACCCACCAAATATCGTAGAAAAACAGACAAGACAACAGGATGGTTCCAGTTTGAAAGGAGTCGATTTTCAGTAAGGACAGTGCGTTATGTGAAAACGACAGTGACAGAATATCAGTCATTAAGACGGATTTACGCTTCAGGGGAGAAAACGAATAGATTGCCGAAGGGATGATCGCCAAAGGGAAGAGGAACAATGAAGGCGTTTTCCACGTCATGGAGAAAAGGGCTACCGTAGGATAGAAATCAATATTCTGTCAATCAAGTGTGAAGGGTTGCATACATTTTGATCCTTTCTTGATGGAGAGGTTCATGCTATCAAATTGTTTCCACCGCGTTGAACCGAGCAAGTATCGCGTCAACGAAACAGATGACTGCTCCAAAAGTGAATACAACTATGAACGGTTATTACAACAACTTGCCTTCCAAACACTTCCAACACCTATGACGGAGAAATACCATCCAAGGAACCAGTTAATCCACTCGGCCCCGAGGTATTTAATAACGGTGTACAGTCCGACGAGCGCCCCGGAAGCGATCTAACAAAAACGTGAATCCGCTGCCGTAGAACAACTTATTGCAACGAAATTTTCACAATAGGAAAATACAACGCGTCGCCTGAGGACAAGCGTTCGGCCATGTCTTCGTCTTCATGATCGTCTTCGTCTTTACCTATTTTTTTCGAATTCTATCCATCTAGATAAGCGGGGGGCAAAGTTAATAAAACTGAGCAGCATACTGGTAAGGATCCAAAAGCTCCAGCATAGATCGAACTGCTGGCAAGTATCAAAAGCCCCGCGTAAGATGACAAAAGGTCCCAATCCATGTTGGTAATTATTAATTAGTTTGACAGAGAAGTAAACAAAGTTCACTGTTTGACAGTAAAGGTCAGTCGAAATAGGAACAAACAGGGCAACTTGAGCTCAGGGTTTACATATCTCCTTTCAATCTAAGTACCGTATGACGTCTATACGTACTAATTTCATTTAGTTTCACGCTTTACTACGTTGGGCTAGTGAGCACCGCAAACCTTTCATCTCAGAACTGCTGTGGACCTGCTGTATTACTTGCTTGAAGGGTATAGTCGGAGCGGTCATAGTAATGAATTCTCAGGCAATAACAGCCGTCTGAAACTCGTCCTAATTCACCTTGTGACCCTCTTGATCCGGCCGAGGCACTGAATATGGTTCAGAATCATATGAACTCAATCACTGTCAATCGATCACTGTACGGCATATATAAACGGAGATACAACTAAAATAGCAGCACTAGTTCCTTCAAGTTGAACACGCATACTTTCAAACCGCTCACGATCGCGAATTCCTACTTGATATGGATAGGATCCCAATCGCGGGGCAATTGCAAGGATAAATATATGCCCTAGACGACTTCAGCACAGGAAGCGAAGCACTGC